>JAPYYS010001317.1:0-58552 GCA_030522525.1 Campopleginae sp. 14b
AAAAAAAAAAAAAAAAAAAAAAAAAAAAAAAAAAAAAAAAAAAAAAAAAAAAGAAAAAAAAAAAAAAAAAAAAAAAAAAAAAAAAAAAAAAAAAAAAAACTTGATTAATAAAAAATACAAAAAATCACAAAAAAATTACAAAAAAAAAAAACTGAAAAAAAAAATTAAATACGATATTTGAAACAATGTAAAAAGTATTATGTGAAAAACAACAAGTTCATCGTTATATAAAACGTAAACAGCTGCGCAACAGGAAGAGTTTTTCCGCCACACCGACATAACACACGGAAAAACAGTGATTTAGTTTTTTTTTTATAAATGAAAATCGGTTGAGCAAGAAGCCCAAGTACCAGAATTCATCGGAACGTCCTCCTCGTCGTCTTTCTCGTCCTCGTTCTCATCTCTAAGGCAGCAAGGCCCAGCTGAAAGGGTGAGTAAAACGCGGCAGAAATTCAACTTTAACGTTTCTTTCGTTAACCTCCTTTCCTTCCTCCTCAATCTTCTACTTTATCTCCATTCACCTCGTTCTCCGAATTTTCATTTTATTCTACTTCTTTCTCACCTTTTGCTTCGCTAGGTTTTGAAATTTCGTCCCTTACACGCACAGTTAGGCCATTTACCAGAGACTTTGGAAGCAAAAAACACTACGAAATAAAGACATTCAGTGACGCGTGTTTAAATTAGTGACCAAAACGTGTGAATGGTGTGTTACTGTGACTGGTGACCGGCATTTGGATATACTACTGTAAACACAAATAACCCAGCTCACCTGCAGTTCGCGGTTCTTGGATATTCCCTCACCCGCGCCAATGACCGATGATCATAAAATTCACGAAGCGTTTAACAATCAATGGTGACAATCTTCGCATTTCCAAAACTCGCAAGACAATCACAACGCGCTCATGCGTTAATATCGTGTCAATGAGTTTCGCATTGAGTGCGACTGGTAAACCTTAACAATTAAATCATCAAGTTGAAGCATTAAACACAATAATATTTTAAAGGTTACAAAACGATTATTATTTCTCCGAAATTCGATGAATTTGATCATCAATAATTATGGAGTTAATTAAATAAACAAAATTTTGAAAATTTTCAATAACGAGACACCGACAACGTGTTTTGATTGAGCATACGTACCAACCACCATGGCGCGTTTTTTATTCTATTATTTCCAAGGGAAGCAAAATTTGTCATTTCCATTACGAAAGAAAAACAATTTCAATATTAAATCATCACAGTAGTTTCTTCTAAAAACAATTGATCGAATTTCAAAAATGCAAAAATAAGAATGATGCAAAAAGTGATTTAAATAAAAATTAATTCGCACTTGTGTGGTACGACTACGTGTCAACGAACTTAATCAGATATTCTCTGAAATCGAATTTTCATCCGTAAAAACCGTTTGCATTTTTTTGGACATGAAAAAAAAAAAAAAAAAACATTTGTTTCCGCGGCATCAATCGAACAAATTTTCTACACAAATTCAGTGGCTAATTTGCATTGGCTTTTTTATTGGATGATCCAAGTGATGCTGTTGACTAAATTAAATTCTTGAGATTAATTGTGAGATTTTTCTCCGTCGGCTAATAAAATTCTATCAGATTCCAAAGTGCTAAAAAAATAATAAGTTCAGATCGATTTTCGAGTGACAGACAATTTTCATTATTCTTGGTTGTTAGTGTTTTGTTACCAAGTGCAAACTCGGGAGCCAAATAATTTTTTTCGTTTTCATTTACTTCGAAAATATCGCAGCCTGCAGTAGTGATAGCTCGTAGTGGTCAGGCATCGGAACACCGGCCAGTCCGACTCGGCTTCCGTCGGGAAGAATCTGATCCTCGCGTCTACACGCTCAAATATTCGTCCAGCTTGCACGAATTCATTTTTGTACACTGTTGAGTAAAATATTCTTGGCCCACCGATCGCGAAACTGTCAAGCAGAAAGAAAAAAGTTTTCTCTACTAGATACACGAGTTTTTTTGAGTAACGCTCAGTAGAACAAAGTTTCTCGCGTCATTGTTGACAGACTCGATTTTGAAAACATCGTTTGGATGACAATAAATAAAAATCAGAGAACTCTGAAAGTATTTCTCGGTTCCTGAAAGAATCCCTTAAACGCGATGAATCGTCAGAGAGTCTCTCGTTCTTCTCGGAGAAACTTATCGCGATTGAACTTTTTAAGTTGCCAGTAAATAAAATTTGCACTCGTCAACGTTCTCAATGAAATGAACTTTCGTTATCTCTCGGCCGAACTAGAAATTCCGAAGAAATATTTACGTTGGCGTGTTGGAAATAACGTATTGAACTTTGTCGCTTTTATATTGAACACGAAATTTTGTGTTGACCGAAACAAACTTCAATGAGAGATTTACGAAAATAGTTTTGCTGCTAAGTGTCCCAAGTAACTTTAGCGAAGCCGAAAAATAGACTGAGATCGTAGCGAATGTGAGGACGATGAAAGGAACTCGTATTACCGGTACAAAACTTGTCGGCTCGGCCGTTACGTCGAGAAACAGGAAGAGGGTTGAAAAAGTAGGAACTGGAGGATCAGGATTATTATGGTGTGGTAACGCGATGAAGACAAAATTGTCTTCGGTCTCTCGTCGTTTTGGTTGTGGCAACGTGTGAATGCAGAGCGGTGCGCGTGGTCAAACGAGTATTCGATCGATGCTCTCGTGTATAAACAGCTAATGATGAAACGAATTGTGTCATAAACAATCGATGTGATAGTGGGGGAACTCGACAAAACAGACACAGGAGGGTATCGTGTCTGGCAAAAGTATAAATGAGAGCTGATCGTCAATGAGGTGGGGGAGATCGAACAATCAACGGCTGAACGGTGGGGAAGGGGAGAGGGGAGTTTGAGGGTCGATGCATCCAAAACCATATGAGTGTTAAAAGTACATCATGCTTCTTTCCGTTCCAATAACCTTTCATAACGCAACGTTGAAATAATGGGTTAATTTGCTTAGTTCACCCGATCGCCTATTGGATATTGACCACGTCTTCGAATCTCTGTACCAAATCTTTTCTCAATCTCTGACAATCAGTCACTTCGAATCTTGAACAGTATCCATGCGTTTCCTTATTTCGATTTCCTCTCCATAAACGATGAGTTTTTTTTAATGCCGTGTCGTTCGTTCTGCTAAAAACGTTCAGCGAAAATAATTAACTTACGAAAATGATGAAAAACATTTCGTTGGCTCGAACGGTTTAATGAGCAGATCCAATCTTGTTTTTTCTCGTTCAAAGCTCCACTTGCGCTAGATTTGTATTTCGATGTTGGAAAGAATAGGGAATTTCGAATAGCGAGAGTTTCATGTTCTGGAATGGTCAATGTGTAATCGATACTAATTTAGAGCCAATTGAACTGATAGTGTTGGTGTCGCTTTCATTCAACAACGCTCGGGTCATTATAACGTCGTGTGAACAGCCCGACACTGTTATAGACTTTGATGAGTGATGGTTCAACAATTTCACTATTCTTCAGTTATTTTAAACCACCATAAAAGTCAATGGTCGTTGAATAATCGCTAAAATGAGTTTTTAGTAGAAAATGTTACTTATAATTTTTTTAACATTGGTTCGTCATGGGGATCCAAATATTTTTGCGAATAAAACTTTCCAGTTATTTTCGACCACCATAAAGGTCAATGGTGGCTTGATAATCGCCCAAATGAGTTTTTAGTAGAAAAATTTTATTATAGTTTTTTGAAGATCAATTTTTCATGGGAATATTTTTTCGAAAAACATTTTCCAGTTACTTCCGACCAACATTGAAGTCAAGAGTGGTTTAATAATCGCTCGAATGAGTTGTTAGTAGAAAAATTTTATTATAATTTTTTGAAAATCGATTTTCCATGGGGGTTCGAGTATTTTTTCGGAAAAAAAATCGTGTGGGCTCGAAACAAATTAATTCATGCTCGTTAATCCAATATGAGGAGATGGGTCGTTCAGAATCAAATTTCGTCGGGATTTTTCCAGCAACAATCGCTATATTTTACGTTATTGCTAATTTTACCGACAAAACTACTGCTCGTTTTCGCTCCGTTTGACTTTATTCAATCTTGTCGTATGATCAATTGAAAATTGGATGGTTCTGGTAACAATAAAAATAGTAAAGATTCTGAGAATTTGCATTGGACAATGGTGCAAGGCATGTACGAGGTCGAGTAGTTTGGATTGGAAAATGAGATTGAATGACACTTTATAAGGTCGATGGATGATTGAGGCTCATTCGTTAATGATATCTGAACAACTCGTGGGGATTGAAACTAGCTCGTGCTTTCCTTTCTATCAGCACCAAGTACCCATTATCATAGATATACGGGGGTCGAGCCAAAACCAAGGCCATTTTCATTGAAATTATGGCTCATAAGATCGCAGTGTATTCTTATCGAAGGCACGTAATATCAATAATTCGAAATATAACGGAAATTTCATGAACTCCGATATAAACGAGGGAAAAAAAATTCCCTCCATTTTCGCGAGCGCCAAAGATCATTTATTTCACAAACAGAAAACCCGAAGCATAGGATCACTGAGAAAAATCTGTAATGGTAACAAAAACACGTAAAATTTGCGATTAATTTTATTCCCAGGCTAAAAAAACGGGTGAAATTTTCTCCATAATCAAAATAAAAAATGTTGTCACTTCATTGAACGAACATGCATGATTTAATTGCTCCAAGGTACAGCAAAAATTGATTGAGAATAAAAACATAAATTGTCATTAAAAAAAAGTAATACAGCACAAAATGTAATACAGTTTTAAGAACGTATGGCGAAATTCTTCGACGGTGAGGATCAAGGAGGAAGGTCGTGCGGAATGAAAAAAAATTTAGGAAGGAACTGACTTCCTCATAGAAAATAGTATCTCAGGCCAGGTGATCCGCAGCGTTCGATTTTCATCGAGTCGTGATACACTGGTCAGGATATGAGCGAGAGTATAAAATGTATTTGGTCAGGGGGGGGGGGGGGTGGTCAGTAAAAAAAGAATATATGACAAAAAGGAGGCTCGGAATATGACTCGGTGAATAAATTCGGTGGACAGAAGAGAAAACGAAGTGGAAAAAGTGGAGGAAAAAAATGGTTAGTTGCCCCCGAAAAGATCGGCGTTTGGATATTTGTGCGATGGGTTATTCGCATATATATATAGAGTATCGCGGATTCTCAGGGTTGATCGTGAAGAGAAGGGGTTGACGATATGTTGGAGCGATCGGCAAGGAGAAAGAGGGAGTATGGGGAAGGAGAGGCGTATGTGAGATGCTGAAGGGTAGGCAAAGAAGGATGGAAGGAAAGAAGGGTGTGCCAGTGGTGGATGATCAAGGGACAGGAGAACAAGTCGAAGGGTGAGTGGGTTAACTGTAAAACTCGATTGTCCGTGTTTTTATCTTAAGACGAGGGAGAGATGATGGGGAGACTTTGGGAATGGGGTAGAGAGAAGCCGCAAGAGAGAGAGAGAGAGAGAGAGAGAGAGCGAGAAGGCGTAGGGGAAAATATGAGCGAAGACACGAGTGAGCGAGTGAGAAATGAAATTGAAGAGTAAAGAGGGAGGATAGGGTTAGAAAGTGTATAAGGGGAAGAAGCGCGCGGGAACGAGAGACTTTGGAGGGAGGTGGAGAATCAAGATACGACTTGTGTGTTATATAGTGTAGAGAAAGCGAAAGAGAGGAAGAGAAATGACGTAGGAGAAGTAAAGGATTGGCGAGAAGGGGTTAAATGCTCCCCTACAACGAGGAGGTGCGCGGAGTATCCTCGGAGGGGTAGTATGCCGCCGTCGTCGTCGTAATCGTCGTCACCGAAGCCGTCAGAGGGGTGGTTTGTTCGCCGGAAAGAGAGTGGTGGTAGTTTCCCGCCGTTTCGTCGTGGTATCGTGAACGAAAGGGAGAGAGAAAGAGAGAAGAAGAGATAAATATAGAAAGAGAGCAAGTTTGTGAATGCAGGAAGAGGGGTAGCGAGAGACTGGTATAGTTCTGGGGCTGCAGTGTGACCGTTACTACCGCTCCTCACAGCGGAGGCTGTATCTACTGGAGGGGATAAGACTACCCTTCGGAGTGCGTTTGCGCGCGATATACGCGACGTGTGGAGGTGGCATCCGTCGTCGGTGGTTCTCCTGCTAAGGGCTGCTTCACGGTATACGACGGGGTTATAACGAAGAGAAAGAGCGAGTGAGAGAAAGAGCCAAAGAGAGCCCGAAAGAGAGTGTGAGAGAGAAAGAAAGAGCGAGATAGAGTGAGCGAAACATACAAAGAGAGGCAGATAAAGCAAGATGGAGTTTTCGCGTTATACTCGAGGTGGGGACCAACGCGTCGTCCAACCGTACGTGTACAGGGTTAGGGTGGTCTTTAGGTCTGTCAGTAGCAAAGCGGCGGCCTCATCATACGGAGCTGCTGGCTGACCAGCTAGGCCGAAATCACTTAAGACGCGTTCCTTGTAATATAACCACCGCTACACGCGCTCAACCCACCCCTCCCTTACCACAACCACCCCGCACATATACATTCTCCCCCTACCCACTTAGCCACATAAACACCTTCATACAAATACATATATACAAATATATATATGTATGCCTCTGTATACACACATATGATATATATTTACATCCACTAGTGCGTCCATGCATATACACGTGTATCCATACCTTTAAGCATATATGGACGCGTAAGCAGCGCGGCACAGACTTGGGACATTGTGTACCAGACCATATGCATATATATATATATTATCATCTCTCTACATATATATATATATATATATATATATATATATATTCTCTCTCTATATATATATATATATATATATATATATATATATATATATATATATATATAAACACACAAACATCGAGATATATGCAAGTGAACACATACACATCAAGCCCCTGTGTGATACAAGTACGCGAACGATAAAGAGACCACTCGCTCTTGGACAATTGGGTCTAGTGCACAAATGTATCGAGCATTTGCCAATAATACACGTGTTGACACCAACCGGATTACGATAAGCAGTGATACGAATAATTGGCTTATTTCGAGGAATAATTGATCGCCGTTTTGATATTATGATACTTCGGTCATCAACAGCACGTGATACGAGTTCCTTAATCACTTGCGCTTTCGCTCATCATGTTATCGTGATTTATTTATTTAATACGCTGTCGAATCGTTACTGAACACCTCGGCAAAGATTCAGTGTGATCGGTCAATGCAAATCATATGGATATTTAAAAAACCTCCCTCGACGCGTATCATCCCTCTCGAAGCTCCGAGTGTAGCAGGGGTTCGAAGGAACGAGACGGAGATACGGAAACAGTGGAAGAGAGAGGGAACCTCGGGGAGACACAGGCCCGGAGCTAAGACTACTGCATCGTGTTCTTGTCTCTTCTGTTTTAATCGTAACGTCACGCTGGACGAGGGAGGATCGCCTAACGTGATGACGTCTCGGCGACTTCGCAAACTCCGAACAATCCCCGTTTATTAACCTCACGCTCGCATTCTCAACGCCGTTTTTATTTATTTATTATCTATTGTTATTGTTATTAATATTATTGAAGAAATATGACAGCAAACTCGGATTCGTGAGTGCGGCTGGGTGATTCGAGTGCAAAATGGAAAAACGAAAGTGATTCTTACCGGCTAATGAACAAAATGTTTGTTTATTATTATTCAATCGTGGCATTTTGTTCTCGTTGCTCGCGAAACTTCCGGTACTGAACGAAACCTGTTGTCGGCCTTGTGCTCTTGTGAATTAACCGTTTTACCAAAAAGTATCATTTATATAAATAACCCAACCAGCATTTCACTTTCTATTCATATTTTTATCGAACTCAATGCTTTTTTAGTTTGTTTCTTCATTCAATAATAGTGCCAACGATTCAAATGAACAAAGTGCGATAACGGGCTTACTGTGAAAATATTTGTCATCATTTTTTATACTGACTTCTCGAATACAAACACAGTGATGGTTTTTATTCATATTGTTCATTTTATAACGACGATTATGGTGACTCAGCCAACGTGCTTTCGCGCTCTCCAATAATATTGCGCCTCTTAACTGTTTTCTCCGATTGTGTGACTCGCACACACGAAACTAACCCGCGCCGAAATCACGGCCCGCCTCGCACGTTACACACACGAGTACTTTTATGTCTTTCGCTCTCTTTTCCTTTCACGGATAATATGATGTCAGTGCGACGATCAAAAGGTAAAAACCCAACCTATACGTTTACCGAAAATACCAGTGAATTCCATCGTTCGCAACGTTTTCTAGACTGCAAATTGCGATTATAATTATGCTATTATAATTTGTAATTGAAAAAACGCGCTTATAATTAATAACCTTCGATCTTATCGACTCGCGAGTCTTTTTATCGAGTAGCAAAGAGTAAAATTTCGATAAAATGTTCAACATACTCGAAATGTTTCACAATTATTTTCCACTCTCGAACATGTTGCTGCCGAGTGTATGATACTCAATAAAACGGCACACTCGTCACCGGGACAATAGAAATATCACGAGTAGCCGATGATTCGATCAGAGTAACGCAGAGAGAGGGAGAGAGAAAGCGAGCTGGGGAGGGAACGAGGGGTGACACACGAACCAAAAACGATAACCGAAAGGTGCCGGGCGCTCGTCATTTCCTGTTATCCGATGAAGTTTAATTGAAATTTAATTTTCCCACCTCATTATTCATCACGAGTGTGTCGATTTGCGGCGTACGGTCACCAGTCTGCTTCATTCACCTACCCCAGCAAATCACCCACCAACACATGATCACTGGCACACACACGCACGTACTTCCCTTTCACTCGAGCTCTCTATTTCACTTTCGTTATAATTTTCGTTAAACCTCAATTTATGTATTTTCCTTTTTGTACCTGGATGTTTGTATTTGTTTATGAAAATATAATTTTTTTTCGTCTCGTGTCGTTTCTTTGCCATCCAATCATTTTTATGTTTTTTCCTCATCCTTCACAGGATCCCCATCGTAAAAAATCCCATTTTTTAGTCTACATTTTCAAACGTTTATCGTCAGAGATTTTTTCATCGATGTCATCATGTCAAGTGTTCGCTGTGCTCGCGAAAATTGAATATCCTTTTCATTTCAATTATCTACAGCTTGGCAACTGATACTCGTTGAAATGTAACCTCAGAGTAAAGTCAAATTAACGGGCCTTTTAATAGGATTGCAACTTCGATAAAGATCTGCGGTTTTTTTTTGTTTTTACTGATGTTTACTTGAAAATTTGTGCAAGAGCATTTTACTGAAAATTCGTAAAAATCATTTTGCCTCCTGTCGTCCGAACTACCTGCTGTTTTTCTACCAAAATTTTTTACGTACCTCTAGCTTTTAACGTTATTTTTTTTATTTACGAAAATTCTTTTTATTTAAACTTGGAAAACGTTGAACTTTTGGTCCTTGAGATGTGTGGTGATCGACAGAAAATGTCCTGTTGGGATAGCTCGTGCAATTTTCATTTGTGAATGTTTCTCGTATTTTTTGACGTTTTCTCTATGAAATTAGTTAAATTTTTCAAATTAAATTGTCGATACCAGGCGAAGTGAATGTCGAAACTTTAGTTATCGTTTCTTTCAACAAAGTGTTCCGTGCTCTTATAAAAAATAGTGATATTAGCAATTAAAAGATGGACCAGTGTCGAAATCGTGGGATGTGATTTTGAAAAAATGAAAAAGGGCAAGAATAGTTCGAAATGTTCGTGTTTTATTTTTCCCGTCGGGAGCTGCGAAGGCTCGAGTGTAACGCTTCCACATGTGATATCAGACTTATCTCGGCGGTCCCTCGTTGGTGCTCCCTGCAGTGTCGTCGTCAAGTCCAGTCAGTCTCTCCGTCCTCAGCATTCACTTAATTGACCGGAAGAGTACATTATATACCGAATCAAACGTCAGAAAACGTCTCGCGAGATTTCATGTAGACGTGAACGTGAACAAATGTATTAAAACACACTCGCCAAATTCTCGATTGCAATCGTCTGTGACGGAAATTTCCAGACGCAATAAGTTGCGAACTTTCTCAACTTAATTAACAAATTTATACATTCCTGAGTCTCCGGTCGAAAAATAAAATGAAAATGTGCACATTTTCGTAAAATTAAAATCAGTCCGCGATCTCATCCAATGGGAAGATTCGCAGCATGGATTTTAGCAAAAATGTAATCAATTAGTCTCCTCAATACAGTCGAATAAACTTGTATCTCGACGAGGAGAGAAAATTCTTTACTGAGTTATGATCGCATCGATGAATTGCTTGGGCGATTTCGATAGAGAATTGTTTTATATTTCGGGTCCACTCGACGTGTATAGAACGCGATCCACCACCGAAGCAGGTCAATGACCCTTGGAGCTAGACGATAGCGTTAACGAGACAAGATCGAACGTTACAATAACGCGGGCTGGCAGGGGGCAGTTGCTGTCACAATTCGGATGGGATGCTTCTCCGTCTTTCGATAAGTGTGAATGCGTGCGAGTGTGTGTACTTCGAATCATGCTGTTATCAACATCTGCCCCGTAAGCTCGAAACTGCGGTCAATGGTTTACACGGGTGGTCGAATCGGCATGCACGCGTACGTGAAATAATGTACTGCAAGATAACTTGAGTTCTATCGGTGTATGCGTATTCCGAGTTCTCACGGGGGAGTTCTCCGGGTTCACGGGAACCCGGACAGCCCGAAGTACGAAGCGCACGGTGTACGTGTCAGATGTTCTAGCTTGCCCAACCAATTCTTATCACAATCGCGGGCTCTTATCTCATTTTTTTTTCTGGGCCGGAGGGAAAAAAGCCGAGAAAGGGGCCACGGCGAAGATTCACTTTGAGGGAAATTGGGGTTAAATTTCAAAAGTTTGTTTTAATCTTTTTGCATTTGGGCGATCGGATTTATGATTTCGAATCGGTCCCCAACCGAGGGCGCCAGTAAGATCATCAAGATTTCAGGGGCTCGTGTTCCCTCGGGTCTATTTAGGGGAGAGGCGGGCAAAGCGGAACACCCCCCGCAAAAATGTGAATTTTTTTTCGGCTGATAAAAATTTCAGCCGATTTCTCATTTTACATTTTTTCGAAATTTTTTTTTTTTTTTACTCCAAAAGTTGGTCATCTCTTAATTTTTTAAGCCAGACGATCAGAATTTTCAAGGTTTGTTCCGCTTTGCCCGGGTGTTCCGCTTTGCCCGCCTCTCCCCTATATGAGTTTATAAATACGTCATGCCCCGTTGGAGTTGTATCTTCGTTTCTTAATTAATTTCTCTGAGCCAATTAGAAAACTGGTGAGAAGGTCTAGCGAGCTTCCACGCAAACGTCTCATTTTCTTGAGGATGTCACGTAACTAATCCGCTCACTTTCTCCATTCAAGTTTACAAATTCCTTGGGGATCCCAAAGTTCTCATCTCTTGTGCGAAATCTCGGTACACACCGAGCCATAGCATTACGTGCTATAAGCTCTTTAGAATAATGTCGCAAGTCCGGAATTTATCGCGAGACAAGTTCAGAGGATCGTCCTGTCAAGGAACGAGTATAAGATACCGGCGAGAAATGACTGTTCGCACTGAACAGTGCGCGGAAAGCCTGTCAACGCTAAAGATTCCAAGACGAGAAAACAAACCTAACAACGAGATTTTATTTTTTCCTCACAACACTCGCATAATTCGGGCAGAATTCTTTATTTTATGACTTCGCAACGCGGCGATTCCTCGAGTCAGTAAAATCCATTTGATGGTCTCCGCCGCGAGCGCCCCTTTTTTGTGTCTCACTCACTTAGGACAAGAGCTAACAGGGATCAGCGAGCGTGAGTGGGCGGCAAGAGGGAAAACTTTACGAGGGAGATTCCGGAGAGGCTTCTCGGTTTACGCGTATGCTGTTCATGGGCGCAGTTCCAAATGACTCTATGATATTTTCCGCTAGCAATAACACTCGGGACCCGCTTTAAAATATACGCATTAGGATAAGGAGGCCGGAGAAAATCTTGAGAAAATCCTAGCCTTCTGGATGAGGCAGCCTCCAGGAGGACAACGTCGAGACTAATTCTTGTCCATGCCACTGAAGCAAAGTTTCGAATGTTCAAAACTTTCCTCGTCTATTTCATGAGATTTTTTTTTTTCAAAAGTTTCTCCAATGCTGGATGGCTCTAGGAACTTAATTGGTAGAAAAGTTGATGAAAAGTTCGAGTCTAAAAATTAGCATTAATTAACGTCCTCGGGCTAAAAATTCAAAAATCGCACAAAATACTGATCATTTGTTTGAAAAAACCTTTTGTTTTCGATTCGAGTCACTCGGTCATTCATGGGGTCAAGCATATCGAATTAATTTTCACATGGGACTCGAGTTTCACTTGCAATTTCATTAATGGCAATAATCATTCATAACAGTCCGGGAATGGCATTGAAATAAAACAAAAAGACTTAATAAACGATCGAATGAATAAATATGCAAGTTGAAAGAACTTATCAATCGATGGAACATTTATAAAGTGGGTTAAACGGCTTTACGTGAATCGGTGACAAATTTAATTAAATCGAAATTATGTGGTCACGGGTGTGTGCACACGGACACGTGCGCGTGCTCACATCCACGTACTTCGATATGTGTGTGGGTTTATAAACGCATGTGTATAAAAACATGAATCGGTTGATCGTTGGAACGAAAGATTGGATGAACCACCAAAGGTCAATGTGCTTATAACGCCAATTTGCGTGCCCGTTTACCAGCGACATATAGTCAACAATTAAAACGTGTTTGAATGAAAATATTATCGTCGCTTTTTTGTATACGAATACGTACGTATGTACACTGACGAAGCACACACATTAACACCTGAATATCCATTTGTACTCGGGTATGCGAGGATGTAAACATGCATATGTGCACTACCAGCCCATTTCAATGCACCCTCGTGCGACATACGCCTACACGTTATATGTCTACGTCGACACACATACACACAGACTCACGTTTGTAAACACACATTTATAAAGATACCAGGCAGTGAGTTCATTATGAAAACGAGAGTGAGTTCGTTGTGCCCACAATTTCAATATTCGTTCGATACTCCCCCCCCCCCCCTGCCTGCCTTCTCTGAAGAGTTAAATGGAGATAGAAAGAGAGCAACCAAATACATTGAACCACCGAGAGAACGAAAAGCAAAAAAAAGTAGCGTGACCTCCAAATCTCGACCTAGACCCGAAACATTATCCAGAACATCGAGGAAACTGGATATGTTCTCTCCTTGTTTATCTCCACTCACCAAGGCTGCATTCGTACGGGTTTTTCTCACCCTCCTGTCGCTCAGAAACGTTGGTTTATCCGGTTTCCTTTCATAGACATGCTCAACGCCTTATGAGCTGAGATTCCAACAATTTATTTTGACTAGATTCGAATTAATTCGACCAACAGATTCACGCTGATTTACTAGCCGCCCCGAATCGAATCTCCCCGCTTGAGCTGGTAATTTGATCGCCCCTCTCTAATGTGTTTGTATCCTCGGATCACTACGAAACAAAGGGACGCTACCTCCGCATATTCACCAGAAGGGATCCTCGC
Source organism: Campopleginae sp. 14b (assembly GCA_030522525.1). Taxonomy (NCBI): domain Eukaryota; kingdom Metazoa; phylum Arthropoda; class Insecta; order Hymenoptera; family Ichneumonidae; species Campopleginae sp. 14b. Next base: position 13,552 of record JAPYYS010001317.1, read on the forward strand.
CTTAAGTTCTTTTCTAAACGCCCACGCGGTGTCGTGATTCTTTAGAGGAAAATCTTCGTCAAAATCTTTGCGTTTTACCTGCAAACTATAGTTAGTTTGCACTCATTTGTCTGACATCACAAAGATTTCTTGCCAGCGATCCCTCAGAGACGCCAGAATCGCGACGTGAGCCTTGTGCACACTCTCGAATACCAGACTCTGGGGTTTTTGTGACGTGTCGAATTTTTTTTGCATTTGCTCTCACGCAAAAAAAGTTTCAGTCGAAAATTTGAATTTTGTGATGGATTTCTTTATTATTTTTCTTCACACCCATCAACGGTTAGACGCAAGTCGATCGACCTACTTAATTATCAGAACTGATGTTTTTTCATGATAAATATTCAGTACATATATGACTCGGTATTTACGTGAAATTAGTTGAGTACAAGGGAGTGTGGGAATCGTACGTGCAGTGGGTTCCTATCCGACCCTCTTGCAATGATGATGTGCTGCTCGTCTCAGGCATATACAAACGAGGAGTGAACTCGTGCATTTGAGATCGCACGGCAATTGCAATCCACCAATAACGAGTGTGAGACAGTGAGAGAGAGAGAAAACGATAGTGAGGGAGCAGCGAAGAGGGGAAAAAAGAGCGAGTGAGAGAGAGAGAGAGAGAGAGAGAGAGGGAGAGGGAAAAGCAGAGAACATCGTGTCACAGTAATACGAGAGCTTCGCTAGCTTTATAGACACACGCGACCCACTCGTTGAAACAGCAAAACCATTTGCTGGTTATGCATTCCACGTAACTACAGGCAGAGGCAGAGGGTTGTATATTATGTGCGTTAACATGCGTGTCTATGAAGAAGGGGCGCTCCAAAAGTGTCGATTACAGTTTACAACATAGAATGAGCCTATTGAGAAGCAAAACGATTGAGAACATCAAGTACTGTTTCTCCAGCGATTATGACGATCGTTAAAAAATCTCTACCGATTCTCGTAACCGTTTAATTACGCGATTAATTAATCACAATCGATAGAAATTTGACAAAATTTTGCTGCTCGATAATTTAAAAAAAAGCGGTCGAAAAATGAAAAAAGAAATTGCAGCTCGAAGCAGAGACATTCGAAGTTTTTTTTTGTCTTTTTTTCTATGCAAAATTGAAAAGTAGAGCAAGAAAAATGTTTCGAGCCAAAAGCATGGGCAGGTTTTTTAATAGCGTTGATGACACAAAACTCAGGTAAAGTCAGAGATAACAGAAAGTAAAGTCAAAATGCACAAACAAGAGTCGCAAGTCAAGAGTTAGCACATGCAATTTCGTCAAGTATCCAGAATGGCTTTCTCGTGCACTCACACGTGGACACACACGCAGGCGTAAACTCACTGACGCGAAGTTTAATAGGATATATATAAACCGGTGTGAAAATACGTGCAAATTCAACGTCATCGTGTGTGAAGAAGGACAGAAAGATTGGCAATGGAAAATAGTGGTTAGGGATGGCATAAAAAGCGTCATTATGCTGCAAGACGTTACAAAGAGGAAGAGATGAGTTTGCGACGGGGGTCTCGCGGGGTGTCGTCGCGGAAGAGTCTCTCCTCGCGGCGGTTTATATCACAGTTTCAAGAACGCGTACACCCAGCCAAGCGCGTTGCCTTGTTAGGGTCGCACCCACTGCGCTACCTCTTACATCCTCAAATCATAAACATACGTCGACCTCAGAATAGTATAGACTCTGGGCATACTAATTATACGCCACGTGGCATTGTTTTGACTCCGTTGTGTAAAGACGTGCTAATTACATCTCGAAGAAGAACTTTTAAGCCTCTGTGTCTCTGCCTCCACGTGTGTCTCTTCCTCCAACAGTTTATATCTCGCTCGCTCTGCTTTTTCCCTAGTTATACACTATATCACTGTATCTTTACTGATACACCCTTGTGAGCAGCATGTAGGTTGTTTCGCCTCCAGGAGAATTAATCAAATGCCACGCTAGAGCTTTTTTCTTCCCAGTGCTCTCTTCGCTTCACACTGTTCCCGTTTTTTACTTTTCTTCCCCAAACCCTAATGGCCATTCTTATAAATCGAGAAAAAAAAACGAAGTTGGTTGGATTTATTTTTGTCTGCTCTCTTAATGATCATCAAATCGTCAATTTTCTAAACGACAGCGTTGCGAACGAATATTGATTTTTAACAAATCGAACGAAGAAACTGATAACATTTTGTGCGATTCCTGTGTGCATTATATTTAAGACTCTTGGTTCTATTTCCGGGCAGAAAATTGTGGAAAAATTCTTAACGATGCTCTGGAAACTTCAGCCATTCCAGAAGTGCATTTGTAGGACTCGTACAAAACTTGATTTTTATGCGCATGTGAAATTTGTGTTGATAATTCGTGTTAACATTTCAACAAAATGGTTTTTGTTCATTTTTTTTTTAATATTCCAATACGATGGAGAAAGTTCCAAATTCTTTCCGGGGGCAGGCGGAAATTGTCATTTAGATTGTGTTACGTTCTCAATCACTGGGGGAACGAAATAAATTAATTTTTCACTCGTTTCGAGCAACATTTGACCTTCAATAATATCGAACCTTTCTCATTTTACAGATTGAAGAATGCTACCTTAGCGCGGCGTGAACTGCAGTGCGTGGATATAGCTAACAAAATAGGTGAGTCTTTTTTTTCTTGTATTTCGAATATTACATCGAGGAATCGAATTTGCAGGGTCAACGAACCGTTGTATAAGCAAATTTGAATTTGTCAGTTAAACAACAATATTGTTCCGCAGAGTGACATTTATTTTAGGTGGCGAATTTTGGTGTCAACGGAATAATAAAATTTTTGTTGAGGCCAGCAGCATAATTTCGTAACCGCAGATAAAATTTCAACTCGTGGTTTCCTGGTGCCATTTTTGCCTTAAGCAATAAGTGAGAAAAATGATAAATTTTTTGAAAAATTGTGAAACCATATGCCCCTAAATTTCATGAAAGCTCCATCAAATTATCAATCGTTTTGACGATTTTAAAAAATGATAAATGAAAATCACTTGCTCATGGAAATTCCAACACCCTTAAGCGAGCATATATATATGTGGTGCTCGTGCTGCTCACTGAATTATCGAGAAGGGAAAGAAAGAGAGTGTCCGAGTCGACAAGTCCTGCATGGTTCTGACGTCCGCCGCGAGATAGCGCTCCACTTGAGGGGTAGCTGGTACTTCCCTTGCGGGAAAACGCGAAGAGCGCCAAGAGTGCGCATTGGCATCCGCGGCAAATACGAGTAACTGCAGAGGCAGGAGGAGAGCGAGGAGGAAAGCGTTTAGACGTGTCGAGTAGTTAGTTTCGTTTTTCCGATCCTTTTTGCGCTCGTCACTATTTCTCTCTCCCGACCGATCAATCCGCCAGCTCGAAAATAATACCGATTAATCATTCATTTGAGAGACGTGGTGGAATGACCGATGCGGATGGAAATATGAGAATAATAATTGCAGGACATTGACGCCCGAGAGATATTTCGAATTTCGATCATTCCTCAAATACATCTCGACCTTGTATGCGAATACTTTAAAATCGAATTCAATTTTTCATTCGATTAAGAAACCGATACTCTGGCTCACTCACGCGATAAAATTTTTTATTCACTTCGCGACACCGTGCAAATTCCATCGAAACGAAATCCTAATAATAAAAATATGTTATCTCTTCAAATTCCTTAACATTCGATCCCCCGACTATTCATCCGTTTGGCCGTAAAGAATTTTTTTTTCAAAATCGTACACATAACCCGATTTTCGATTAAATTCATTAATCAGATTATTTTTCTCCGATTACCTTTGCAAAATAATTCAGTGCCCAAAAATATTTTTTAAAAACTTGAATCTTTACGAAATGTTTTTCATTCCTTTGAATTCGTAGCACGGTCGATGCACGCGAAGCAAGTTTTCATTATAAAACTGATGTCGTCCATTCACTAGTCCCCGGCCATTCACTGGTCGCTTAACCGGCATATCGCGTATAATTCGTTTCTTTTGCTCGCTCGTCATATCTTTCATCATTCATGATTTTCTGTAAAAACTGTTTTTCTCTTCTGTCTGTTCTTTGGTGGTTCTATCCTGAGGGAGGCTGTGGAACGATACTTATGTGGGGGTACATAGCGATACTTAGCGGTGGGTGGAAGACCGGAATGGTCCGTTGTGTACTATTCAAACGACTTGTCTCGCAATGTCGCGCACGCGTGCCACTCTTCGCCCGTTCTTCGCATTTACCAATGTGTGTTCTTATTTGAATATATTTGAGCGTGTGTGTGAGGATGTATATGTGTTCTTTATGTGCATTTGAACATCTCTGTGGCAGACGCAAGAAGCTCCACTCTCCTGGTAGCGCATAGCCGTTTTATAGAGGGATGCTGCAGCATATATCGTGTCTTTATGAACGCATCTGGAGTAGACAAGTGCATTAAAACCTCGGGCGTTAGTTCAAGCCTCAAGAGGGTGGATATGCTCTCCGTTGAATATGAGCGTTGAGAGAAGAAGCAAGAGGTATATTTTCTCGGTGGGAGAGAGGAGGGAGTCGTGGCGTGTGCTCGCGGTAGCGCCCTCCCTTGGTCGCGTGGGCGGTTCTAAGGGGGTTACATACAGCAGGGCTATGATAAGAGCGAGAGAGAAGCATGAGCAAGAGAAATTCGTATACACAAAGGGATGCAAAGTAAGAATCTCCTCTAGCTCACGATCTGACGGTAGAACGCGAGAGCTCCTGCAAACGTTTGCCAGCATAGTCGCCAACCCTCCCAATGCGATTTTTACCAACCCTCAGCCGCGACGGTACTTGCTTCTCTCTTTCTGTACAGATTCCGCCCCCGTCTTTGCCGCATGCTGGAAGGTTACCGCGCATTATCATGCAAGGCGAATCTTCTCGCTTTCCCAATTGTTTTTTTTTTTCTTTCTTTTCTTTTTCGACCACGTTCCTCCTTCGTTGGAGCTTACCATCCCATCGAGCACTCTCCGCAGCAACCGAGGGAAACCCAAAGTAAGAAGCAACTTGCGAGCCACACACTTACACACTTTTATACCGCGTCACTGTGAGAAATTGAAGACGCTCAAAGGCTTCCTATTCTCACTAACAACTCTTTCCTCGCTCGACATTCTTTTGTCTTCTGATTTATCTTTTATCACTGGAACACTCTTACTTTGAAAGTTATCAATATTAAGAGACATATTTGTTTTTTTTTCCATTTTTTTTTCCATCACAACCGCTAAAGTTCAAGATTTTCCTTTACTCTTTGAAGACTTTCTTTCGTTACGGCTTTGTATCGCCGCAGTTTCTTGTTGAACATTCGTATGCAACAATCTGTATATAATTAAAATCCTTACTCGTTTTATTGTTTAGACTAAGAATCGTTCCGTTCCCTGTAATTCCATTCAAACGAACTTTCACATTTTTACAGTAAAAAAAATATAATTGTCTCATTTTTGTACTGCAAACTTCCGGTGCTGCTAAGAGGCAAGCTAGACTTTGGTTTTTCGTGAGATATTTCGAACTCCGTGCATGAAAATGTAGACTTTAATTTTATTCAACTACTGAATATACTTTCGGCGGAAAATTGCGGCAGAAAGTCTCAGAAGGTTCTTGACCTTTTGACGAAGTTACTATGCAACTCGCGGCGCAAATTTCCTCGTTTTTTTCTCTTCTGCTCTCCTCTCCTTCCCGCCTCTTACTCTCTTGCTCCTGCACTCGGTCCCTCCCGCTTGTTTATTCCACGCAAGCGATATATAGCGCGAAACTAAAATCGGTGACATTAATTTTCTGGCCTGGTCGCGCCCATGCCACGTTTTTTCCGTATATAGCATATACAGAGCGCGTCTATTCGTTATCGAATATCCATCAGTGCGGGACATGGCAGGGAGAGGTGGGGAAAAAAACGAGATAAAAAGAGAGACAGAGGCGACGATGTCGACACGGGAGAACGGACCGCCGAATGAGGATATGGCGGAGGTGCTTCTCAAATGATCTTTTTTCAAAAAATTTCTCTCCCAGATTTCTAGTAAAATGAACATCGTGTCGTGCGGCTCGAATGCTTCCATTCCAGATAATAAACGTTAATTTAACGAAGGACAACCATTTCCTCGCGCTATCGTGCAAATGCCCATATAATTTGAAACTTCATCGTGCGATTCTTCGCGGAGTGTATAATATGCACATGTAATTGCACTTAATAATGAACATGGCGTACGGAGCTTTTTTTAAATTATTTTTATCCGTTTTTTTGTAACTTTTTCGTGATTATAATTGTCCAAAGAATGAGTGAGATTCGCGAGCAATTGACGGGGAGACTCGTTTAGCGTGACGAGGCGGAGTAATACAAGGAGGAGAGTACGTCGGTCTTTCCTGTCCTATTGGTCGGTCCGCTGTGTCGGCTCGTCAGCAAAATGTCCAGGAAATGGATCAATACACTTAAAATGAAGACGAAAATAAGTCGTTTTAGTTAAATGTGCACATCAGGGATCGAAAAAGTCTAGGAGGAATAATTAATTTAAAAAGTTCCATCATTGTTATCGATTCGCCGTGGTCGAATATATTCTTGAGAGCTTGATCGTTTTTTTTTGTTTTCAAAAAATTCTTGAAATTCCTTGTACGGTGAACAAGAAAATTGCGAGGGACGTTCGAGGGCAGAAACGCAATTTCCTGGTTGAAAAAGTGAATAAAGTGGTTCGATTTTTTCTTGTGCACTCAACCGAGATGTTGAGAGTAATTTTGTGAAGAAAAAGAATACTCTCCAGGAAATTTCGGAAGGAAAAACCCCGTGGAAACTCCGTGGTTAAGGAAAAACCCTTAATTGTTTATTTACGAAGTCTGAACACTGTGATAAACAAAAATTTTACCTTTGGCGAATATATGTTTCTATAGATTCTTCGAAATGTGATAAAATGTGGGATCGGCAAGCGATTCTTCCGGAACGAACCTCAATCGTTTCTCCTTTCAAGTTCCGGTCTCGTGTGGACACAGACCGTGCTACATGGATATCCATTGAATACGAGGCCGGATCTTCGGTCTCCGAGTCTTTCTCTTTCTCTATCTCGCTACGATGATGGGAGACTCTACCGTAAATTGTAACGATGAGGCCTAACGGCAATCACGAGACAATTGTGAACGGATATAAAATCCGAGTAAATGGGAAGAGGAAAAGAATGTAAACGAGCTCGTGACGAAATTACGAGCAAAGAAGACGCAAAAGACCGGAAGCATTGGCGGATACGTAGAGGAAGAGGATCCTCTCGCTCTTATTATCTTCTCTCTCTTTTTTTCCTTTCGTTCCTCGCCTGGATACTCGCAATCTCGACCGATCCTATCTGTCCTCTATTCAATTTTGTATACATCTTATTGACTGTATACATCTCTCTGTACTCTGGTCATCACAGTTGGCTTTTATACACTCGTTCATAACAAAGCGATCAAGCTATACCAACGATTGCTTACACAATGTCATCATGTGCTGGGAGTTACGTTCTTTTGCAACTTCCAAGCCTTAAAACATCTACACGAGGATCGTGCACATGCAACGCGCGCGGATTCATGTTAACGAATCTCCGTCAAGCTAATTATTATCTTCGCGATCAATTCGTATGGCCGTTACGATCGTCATCGTCGTCGTAATCGTGGGAATTTAGTGTAGATAAAGTTACATAATGTGTACGAACTATTTTTTCTTGCATAAACACATCGATGCAGGTTTTTTTTCATTTTTCTTCGCACTCGAAGAAAATTGACCGTTTTTGTCTATCAATATCTGCTTTCTAATGGACTGAAGATTGCCCGCAACGTCCAAGCATTTGTACAGCTTCCAGAAATGATTTTTCGAACAGCGCAAGGCACGACTTTTCGTGTCACTATCGTTGTACAAGCAAAATGTAAAGATAGTCTGAGAGGAAGGCATCCTGCGAGATATATATTTGAGAAGAGTTATCACGAAACTCAGGAGACCAGTAAAAAAATAGTTCCATGAAGTATTCGTCGGGACTTGTCTTCGGTTCTTGCGAGAGATATTTCATTATCGGCAAACATGATTTCCGGTTCCTGTCCAAGGAGCGTGCTCGAGAAGATAAATCTGTTATCGACAGGCTTCGGCCTTCAACGCCGACGCTGCATGTGCCACGGATTATTTCTCGTTTCTTTTTTATTCTTTTCTCGGGGACGTACAGACTTCTCCAAGCTTTGGGTGAGACACATCGAGAGAGGAAGTCGTCATCGAGAAAACATGATTGTCATCTGTGTCTCTCGCGCATGTCCGTCGTGTAGGAGGAAAAGAAATTCAGTATATCATATCAACCGAGTAACACCCACGAATAACTCATAGCGCAGGATTTCATTGTCATTTTCATTCGAACTTTTCACCAACCTTGGAGAAAAAATCAGAAGAAAAAATATTTTTTTTCGGTTTTTGAAAAAGTTGGGTCCTTCCAAATGGAGTTTCTGGCGAAACTGAAAATCAGTAATGAAGACACAAAATTTCGAGTGATAGAAAACTCGTTGCCAAAAAATGGCAACTCCCGAGATTTTCCATTATCGGAATAATTATTAAAACTATTCATTTTTCATTTTCTTTTCTCTGAACAATGTTCCGGGGTCAAAAAAAAAAAAACGTAATCATATTTTCAAAGACTACGGCATGGGCAAGGGTTCGGCAAAAAAAAAGTGGAAAACGTGATCGAAATTGTAAAGAAACTGAGCCTGAATTCGTAGGGAAGAGAGTAAGCGGAAAACTGGAAAGTCAAACGAGGAATTAGGAGTGGAAAGAAAAAAATAAGTCTCAAAGACTATTAGGGACGGTCATCGAAAAGGACCGGTCATAATCATGGAAGAAAAGAGACGGAGAAACGGAAAGAGAAAGAGAGGGAGAGAGGTAAAGGGGGAAAAGAGCGAGAAACAGAGAGTCGCGTCTCGACGATTCGCGATATAAAACAATATTGATTGGTCGTACAATGCTGGTGGATTATGGGGTGGTTTGCCCGAGAGGCCGTGGATGCGGAACGCCCGCGTTGCATTGTGCTTTCACTCCGCGTCCAGTCAAACTTTTCATCCTCCCTTTCGGTTGCTTTCTCTTCTACTCTTTTTCTCTCTCTCTCTCTCTCGGTGCACTCTCCCTATGGCCTCTCTCTTGCCCTAGGCTCAAATCCTGCTTGCAGAATGCCATTTATATGTATATAGGATCAATGTATAGGGGAGAGGCGGCCGAATTCTCATTTTTCGTTTTTTCGAAATTTTTTTTTTTTTACTCCAAAAGTTGGTTGTCTCTCAATTTTTTAAGCCGGACGATCAGAATTTTTGAGATTTGCAGTGAAAAAAAATCTCACATTTTTGCGGGGGGTGTTCCGCTTTGCCCGCCTCTCCCCTACACACATATATATATATATCTATATACATACTGATAAGCATAGCTTTGCTTGAAAAGCGGGGGTTGCCCGCGTGATTGAGGAGCCCTCGATCTCCTCTTCCTCTCTGCAACTTGCTATATGCACTCGTCCACCTTTTCTGTTCCAGTCATCATTCTCGCTCTTGTACTCTCTTTCTCTCTTTTTCTCTCTCGTACACATATAAACGCATCCTTTTATGCTTTTCTGGACTCCAACACTTGTATTTGCCAACTAACTCACTCGACGAAGAGACTGCAGCCTCCATTCGGCCCTCCCAGTCGCTTCTCTCATCATCTCTTTACTTTCCGTCAGAGAACCCTAACAAGACTACGCATATATATAAATATGCACTTGTTGCTCTCTTTCTTCGACGAGGCATCAGTGAATTACGTGTCCTCGTCTCTCTCTCTCTCTGCCTCTTTCTCTCGCTCTGTCTCGATCGTCCTTTCTCAACATCTATTTTATTTTATCCTGACCGATGATTATTGGATTCTGTGTCTCTCGCTCTCTCCTCCAAGCTTACCCTCACTTTTCTTTACAGCTTCGTATCTTCCAATAGCAATTTTGAACGCAGTGCTCCGTTATTTGACGCAAATCCCAGCATGCAAGCTTTCTTCGCTCTATCCTTTTTTACTCGAGTTGCCGGCGACGTGGTCTAGAAACAAGCGAACGGAATCGAAATGCAGTGCAACAATGCATCGAGGTGTGTGGACTCTGGACCATTTCGAATATATATTCTAATTTGCAATCAACTACGATTTCATGCAAACAAAATCGTGACCTTGCTTTGTTAATTATTGCTTTTCTTTGCTTTCGAATTTAATTCCATTTTTTAGAATCGTCTTGCTTCCTGAAATTCTTTTTTTTTCAACAAATTTTCATAAAATCCTAAATTTTTGCATTGTTTCTGGAGAGTTTTGCAAAGCTAACATCCGAAGCGCAATACTCGGTAGTTGATGTTCATTCTCGACCGGAGTATAGTTCGCTTCTGTGCGATGGAAACACGAGGATGAAAATTGAAATGTAAATGAAAATTAGTTGGCATTGGGTACACGATACGACAGAGGAACTGAGAAAGCGTGAGACAGAGGGAGAGTTAGAGAGAAAGAGAGCGAGAGAGAGAGAGAGAGAGAGAGAGAGAGAGAGAGAATCTTGCACATAGCGATGAGTGGCAGAGTTACGTGATGCATTGGTCCGGGCTGCATCTTGTGTAACGCAATTTATAACCAGCCGGTCGCCGAGCCTCTAATAATGGGCAGGATGCATTGGATACCTGCACGAGGCATACTTCGATGCTCCAGACACAATGATAGGCGGTAAAGTAAACGTATGGGCCGTTTGCATAGCAAGATCTAGGGTTCAGCCAAATGTCCGAAATATCTAGTAAAAATTAGCGTCTTTGTGATCTGCAAAAGTACTCGATATTGTCCCGAAACGATGAAAAGTATTGAAGCAAAGTAACTGCGGCGAAAAGAAAGGAATTCCCTCATATTCAAATCGATCGTGAGAATTTTCATTAATCATGAGTGATCGTTCATAAGCAAATTCAAGTTTCCGGCTCCTTCTTTCGAGCATTCCCGTTGGTTAATGATGTTTCAATCGATACGAGTATCCCCATGGATTTCGTGCACGTATTTACAAGAGAGAAGATACAACAAGAGGGTGCCGAGGAGCGAAATGATCAGGCAGAGGAGCGCGTGCATAGGAGTCTCAACGGAGCTGATAGAATATGGCCGCGAATGCGCGCCAACCCATAAACGTTATAGAAAATGCATGTGAGCTATTGCTAGACCATGCCGCATTACCAGCTATCGCGGAACAGCACCTGGAGAAAGGACAAATATAGTTTGAAGGGTGTACGTGAAGGTGGATGTATTCGGTGTAGCAGCAAGTAGCGGAATAATACGAGAATGATCAGGAAGAGAAAGAATCGCTTTGAAAAGCGTTAGGATGAGTAGCCACCTCCTCAGCATCCGTCCAGTGTTAATATCTACGTATTCACGTGTTTATATGCGAATATATTCACATGCAGTTTCAACTGGCGCTTTCTCAACCAAGTACTCTGTATACTGTTTCCCTCAAGCTCGTCCAATTGTTCGCGTCGATCGCTTCTGGACCCTTCACGAGATAGTTAGCTGGATGAAGTTAAACGGGCTTTTAAAAGAAACAGAAAACACATGCGTCGTTCCCTGCGAAGCGTTCACTTGCATACGACCGAAATTGTCGGGTAATTATGTCGATAGAAATTTTCGCAATACTCGTGGTCACTGTAACTTTTCAGAAAAAATAAAAAGAAAACTTTCCAGGCTCAGCCAGCCATTAGGGAGCTTCGTAAAAAACTAGAATGTTGGCTGAAAAATCGTGATGTCGAATGAAACTTCTTTATAAGAATGTAATTATTTTTGCAAGGGATTATTAAATTTTTTGATTGGAAAAAAAAGATGGAGGCATGTGAATCAAAGTTTTCACGAAATGGGTAACGTGCAGTCTAATTAAATCGGGAACTAGTGGCTGGCTGGTATGTGGAGCAGAGAAATGACGAGAATAAAGACGAGAGGTAAAACAGAGTACAATCAGCAAACCCCTTTCTTGCAACTGTATATGCTCATCCGAGAGGGTAAGAGACAGCGAGTGAAATAGTGGAGGAAGTTAGAGAAAGAGAGTAACGCAGGGAGTACTCGAAGAAGATAAAGAACGAGAACGAGAGCTCGAGAGGCTGTCCAGTTTGAATCGTCCGAGTCGGAAGTTCACTTTGAAAAGCTCTTCGACACTATAGCTATATATTAATTGCTAGCAGAAAAGCAGATTCCGCACTTTTGTACCCCGGAGCTCTCAGAACTGAGAGCATTCGCTGCCAATCTTCCACCCTCTGCCCCTGCTCCTCTTTCTCTCTCTCTCGCTCTTGCCATCAGGACGTGAAAACTCCGAACAGCCTCCAAGTATTGTGTACGTACAAAATACTTTCCTGTATATTTCCTCGCTTCCTCAAGCATTACAGATTCAAAAAAAATTTTCGAGTGCATCCGTGGATATCACGTTCCAGGCTTCGGACGTATCTCCCTTCACCTGCTCTCTCTCCCTCTCTCTTTCTCTTCACAGTCTTGCCACCACTGTTGGCGAAAAATTGGATGCATGCATAGTTGCACGCTGCATATACCCGTATATATCCTAGTGCTCAAAAATACTTCGACAAAGTTCGGAGGCGAGCCAGAGTCTGGAGCGAGCGTCATTTAACATGGATCCTGTTGTAAAGAGTGCGTGTTCCAGCAATCTCAGACTTTTTTCGTTCATCATTTCGTTCTTTCTCTTTCCGGCTGTTTTTCTCGTTCGTGAACAATCCCCGGAGATTGATAACAACGCTTTGAGCAGCCCTTGTGCGGGAGAGCTCTTGGATGGAGCAAGGAGTTGGCAGAGCATGTATGTTCCAGGAAAGGATTGCGGATGTTGGCTCTAGAAGTGATATTACTCGGAAGGTCAGTCGTGCGTAGTTAGCTCGACACTGGATTGTTGGAGGCTGAGGAAAAAGCTTGAAGATTCAAGAATTCGGAGAGTATAATGACTTTGGAGGATAGTTCGATGTCGAAGCTTTTGCGTGGAGTTGTATCGATACTTGGTGGACGAATTCCCATTTGGGGAAGGAAGAGGTTGACGTTGGAGCTTAAGGAGGGTTTTCTATGGGCATTCTTGGCGGTATGCCTTCGCCCGGATAATTTATTTCTTGCTCGATAGATTCGGGGGGCTCTTATGACCGCAGGAAACTGGAAGACATAGTTTCTTGTCTGACTCGCTTGGAGTTAATTTGCACACAGGCATATTGAATTGACTCAGGACGGAGCAAGCAATGGGCGTAGTGTGCATGAAAGGTATTGGTATGCGTGTATTAGGTTAGCCAACTATTCCGAAATCAATTAAACTATCGAAGCTCTGACCCGCCAGTACCGCGAGCACTTGGTTGCACATCGTCGCGTGTGCATTTGTGCGATTGAATTCTTAATTAATAGCCATGTGCGAGGAAACTCGCTCCCGAATCTTTCAGGGACAATGTATTCGCGGATCTCTCTGCCCCTTGACGAGCGTTCAAACTCTTTTGCGCCATTGGCGAAAAGCTTCGGACCCTCGTCGAGGTAGTCATGAATATGAGATGAACGACCGGGAAACAGCATTGAACGGTCCTCGCGTGTCTCCACTACTGTTACGTGTGGCTTGCGTATAAACGTTCCGGTGCGCGCACACACACACACACACATTCGTACATATACTCATATCTCTAAAATATATCACAACTTTATTGATGAATGCAATTGCAAATATAGAAAAAAAAACGTGAGGTTTTCAGCGGACGACTATGGGCCCACTAAGCGAATAAAAGTGCAAATTTGACGAGGACCGAAGGCCCGTCCGTTCCAGCACGCGATTCTCGCGAATTTTTTTTGTTGTTTTATTTTTTTTTTTTACTCGCGAAAGTCCTCCACACTGGACGGACAAATTTTAACACGCATGTGAATAAATTCGTGGTTGTGTTTATATATATATTTATACATATATTTTCGCATGATCCTGTGTGTATGAAAATGTGAACAAGCGTTAAAGCGTGTTCCTCACACACAAGCAAATGCTTTCTCTTGCGTCACGTAAATATACGCACTCTCGGAAGGTTCACAGCCGAGTCGGAAATACGTAGAAGAGAAAAAAGTGCGAGAGAGGACAGTGACAGAGCAACGTGCACGGAGTTTCGTACATATATATACGAAGACACACACATGGCGGGACACACCGACACCCATGCATCTGTATATTTTGCGGAAAAACGCGAACGCGCTCGTATACGCGCCGTACCGTGAATAAAAATAATTAACGGAACCTACGAACGACCAAGCCCACCTATGCCACGATTGATTTACGAGGGAGCGCCAAAGTTCGGAGAGGCAGAGCACCACGCCGCCGGTCACCACTGGCTGCTGGTCATTTTACGAAACCGCGTATGCGGAGCTCGATTGATTTTTCCGTTTCTCTTTTCTATCCCTGAATCCCCCCCCCCCCCCCCCCCCCCCCCCCCCCCCCCCCCCCCCCCTCCCCCCCCCCCCCCCCCCCCCCCCCCCCCCCCCCCCCCCCCCCCCCCCCCACTCCAATTTGTTCTCTAGATTTTTTTTATTTTACATATTCTCGTTTGTCTTTCATTTGTGGTAACAGGGTTGTGCGCCTGACCATTCCTACATCACAATACAATTTGCGTTTAATACAGGGTGTCCGGTCAAAATACTTTCCAAACACTAAATTACATTTTTTGAAATTTTTCAAATTATCAATTTATGATCCATTTTGGTGAAAATAAAAATCGGAGGATGACCTTGAATTCCAGCCAATTTTTCTCCATAAAACGTTAATTTGTACGAAAATTACAATCAAAATTACAAATGCAAAGGAAATTTCAATCGTAACTCAAAATTTCGTTTGATTTTTAAGAACTTTCTCCGTTTTTCGATGATTTTTTCATACAAATTTGAATTATCATTCGATTTTCTCGTTTTCGGAACGGTCAGAATGATTTTTCATTTTCATAATACGATCAGGCGATTCGAAATATGAAGAAATGTGAATACGATATACGAGTACATTAAATGTACTTCACCGAAACCCATGACACACAAGATCGAATTCTCGTTGTTTCTTCGACTAGAAAGGAGGGAAAAAGATGAAATATTCATCGAGCAACATGCACAAAGGCCATAATGATATGGCCTCATGAACAGTATTCGATCACGTACGTTATCGTATAAGAAAAAAAAAAGAAAGAGGGGACAGTAACCACGATCGTACGGACTTTTCTGCAGAAATAAAGTGTGCGATATCGATACGGATACATAATAAATGCTCACGCAAGAAATTCTTGCAAATTCCGCTCCAATAACGAATGTGCATAAGAGCTAAGTGGAACTTCCAAAAGTACAGAAGATTGTCATCGCACGATCTTCAGGGGATAGTACGAAAATTGATAAATTTTAACTTGTCATCACTTTGGTGGAAAAAAAACTAATGAGCACTAATAAAAATCGTTAAGTAATCGAACAGTGCCAACGAGATACTCATTGGATCGACAAGAAACTTTGGCAAAATGATCAACACGAAAGATTGCGTGCTTATCAGCTGCTCATCCATAAATACGATGTCAACGTCATTTGATTATGAAATGGATAAAATAGTGAAGCATACAGTGATATAATTTCATAGAAATTGAAGAAAAGGTTAATGTTCACGTTTAACTAATTTACAATGTAATAGTTCGCTGGATATACAGAACGTCCAGGTGTGGAGTGTGCCCTGCTCTTGCTCTCGGTCGATCTCTCTTTCTCCCCCGATGTATTTTCCTCGGCGCGCGCGCGCGAGATCTTCTTGGCCACGTTTTTTTTGCAGGTAGACACGATCGGGCAGATGGTAGTCGTCCCTAGATAATAACCACAGTAGCCAAGGTTTTGCTTGGGGTAGCGAAGTTATCCCTCTTGGGTGCCCCCTGCAGCAACCCTCCGAGTCGAGAAGTGGCAGAAGGCCCTTCCCTTTGGACTCACCCCTCGATATGTGTTCCGTACTCTGGTCTTATAGAACGGATGTTTTCTCCATACCCAACTTCCAGTGATAGAAAAACGAAAGAGGGAGAGCGACGAGCCCAGAAGGGGAAAGAATGAAGAAACGGAAGAGTCGAGAGATATTGAAAAGTGATGGTTGGACACCACCTGGTCCAGACCAGCTTAATATCTCGATACATTAAATCAGACTGATCTAAAGACTAACTTTTCGAAGCTAAAGTCAATCACATACACGCACATTTATATTTCATCCCATCACGTATACAAAAACCATATTTTATAGTCGTTCAGGCAATGTAATGGTTCGGAGAAGAAAATACAATGAAAAATGTAAAAAAATGGCCAGAATTTGGTGGCAGAGAAAAACTAGATCAAAGGGAGAGCAACGATTGAATTTATCTCGGGAAAATAATATTTTCGTCGACGTTGAACAGTTCAACAGTAATTGCAGGGAAGAAAATGGATAAGCATCTCGCAGGACAAGAAAACTGATGCTGTGATGATAAAAACACGTACCATCAACATTGGGAAATGTTGAGAAAAGCGCAAAGGGTTGAGTCGAGCAGTTCTCATCTCTCTCGTCTTCAGCCTCTTGTTCCTTCTGTTTTTTTTTTTTACACAGCCCGACCGTGTCTCCATTCTACATACAGATTCACACACACACACGTGCTCACATGGATGCCCAACACACCGTGTAGATAGTGGGTACATCGTAAGTGGCTCGTAAGTCCACAGGTGTCCGCGAACAATGACATGCACCGACACCATAGAATCACTACCACGTCCCACGTCTCGCGTGTATATACTCAAACTTCTTTTTTCGAGTATACACGAGTGAAAGGGAAAGAGAGGAATGAAGAAAACAGTCAAACGATATAACCAAAGGAGGTTTACATACGCAACTTCCACTGGAACCGCGCGCCATGTTACATGAATGTGTTGGACCTCAAAGTACACGAGGATTGTTGAATGCTAGCTAACGACTCTTCTGCACACTCAGCGAAATCTTTTAATTCCTGTACGGGAAGAGAGGACGAGAGGAGACTCGGGTAGACTGGCGACACCTAGGGGAGGAAAAACAGTGCAGAAAGGGCTAAAGATTCAACCCCTACACGGTCCACGAAAAGGAGAGAAAAACGGACAATTCAAGAAAAAACGCTTTCGCTTTCCCAAGCTCGCTGGATACATGAATTTATTTCCGGAGTGACTGAAGAAATCGATTGCAAATTTGAGGATTGCTTCTCCAAATGTCGGCCGATATCCGTGCCAAGATACGTAGAAATTCAAAGACGTAACGATGGCAAAAAGATTCCAATAAACTTATCAAAAGATTTTTCTTTGCTCGAAAAAGCAAAAAAATAAACGTTCATTGATGTTTTTCTTGAGGAAAATATTGATACCAAGACCGCCGTAATCTCTTGATCATTCTTCAAGATCGACTGAGGAGTGACGTGTTTATACAAAGATCGGCTGATCGTTCGTTGGGAAATTGATTCCCACTGAATGCTGGAGATTGTCTGAGTCGGACTTCTGCGATCGGTTGCAAAGAAATATAGATCGAGGGGTAAATAAAAGGAAGAAAGAAAAGAAGACAATAATTGAAGAGCACAAGCACGCACGCGGTGTCGTATTCCACGAATTAAATATCCATTATTTCGTTGGCATTGTCTCGGGTGTCCAGAGAAGACCGACATCTGTTTAAAAAAAAAAAGAAAAAAAATTGAAAACAAAACATCCACGGGCGTATATAGAAACGAAGAGAAAAAAGATCACAGCCTCGCGAGTACGGGAGAGTAAAGAACGACACAGAGACAGACAGTCAGACAGACAACGCAGGGAAGAGGGGGGACAGCTGTTTCAGAAAAGAAGAGGCATCAACGAGATAGATCTCGAGTTACTATGCCCCTGGGACGATGCGAGCTGGTTTTACCTCCCATTATGAGTGGGTGTTTCTATATCTCGTCTCCTCGTCTGTTTCTCATCTCACGATCATTCTTTCTTATATTTTTTAAACACTCACTTTGTTATCTCAATCGACTCGGTTTCCAGCGCTTTCGATTCCTTGCGGACAAATATAATTGGCGAAAGATGATCATCTGTCGGAGGCTGCGGCCAGCATCAGCATCAGATGTTGATCTCTTTTGCTTTCTGCCTCAAAACGACGAGCTCCTGGAGCAGAAAGCCGGAACAACGAATTCGTCTCCCGGATCGAATCTCATCCAGGAAATCGAGATTCCCCGGACACGAGTCGGATTGGAGTTCGAAAATCCTCTCGAACGGTTAGCACGCGTAAGATGGATGTTTTGCTCCAATAATGAGAGCGAAGGTCTCCTAGGGATATCGATGCTTTGTCGACGAGCGCTCGACCGCAGAATTTCCATTCGCGCCCACTTTTCATTCTCTTTTGCATACCAAGCACTCCTTCTTCTGTAACATTGAAGATATTTTCGGAAGCTCGTTCTTTTGTTGTTTTGCTCAAAATAAAATGGAAGTGTGCCAATAATCGTGGATCTGAAGATCGTTGGAGCATGCGACAAACGTGATGGATACTTCCTAACAACTGCAGGCGATCGATACCGGAAAGAAAGAACGTGTGTCATTGATCCTTTCAGGATGTTGATCCAACGGAGCCCACACTAAGGACCAATATTTAACCTGCTTCTTGGGGACTGCGAGGGCGGAGAAAAACGTTTGAGGAAACGGATCGCGCTGAGGGTCATCATAATAATACGCTGCCAGGAAATCTTCTCGGTCGTTTTTGACTTTTTGGCATTTTATGAATGAACACAAGTTCATCGCAACTGACGTTGACGATGTCATATCGAACGCCAGTGACTTTTTACCTTTTGAAACGTTAAGAAATGTCGGGCTTTCGCTCATTGAACAAAAAGTAAGAAAAGAAAAAAATGAATGACAGAAAAAACGAAAAAATAAATTATTTGAATAGAGAAATGTTTTTTTTCACGAAAAAAAAACTCGTGAGGCTCGTCCTCGTGGTCTAGATTTCATGAGCAGCATAAGATCATGTCCTTGAGGGAAAAAACAGCGCATGCTTAGAGCGAAGATGATGTAAACAGTGTGAAAACAAATGTGTCACTTTCTGGTTGAAAAGAGTTGAAAAGGCTGTTGCCACTTATATTCAGGTGGTATATGTACTTGGCTATATACTTACACTTATTTATGAAGATCACCGCTGTACCCTCCAACGCGCCCCCATCGGGCATTCAAGCATTTTTCGCGTCTTTTAACCTCCCGGAAAGATCTTGAAAACTCGTTTCTCTGACAAACGCCTCTTCTCTCATCCACGCTTTCGGCTCGCACGAATATCTATAGAACGGCATCTTCGCGTGTCGTTCGCGGTTGAAAAGTCTCTCAAGAGACTTTTCAACCCTTGTAAGGAGAAGGCGAGGACCCAACCCCTAAAGGAACATATTTGCCGACGACAGGGACAACAGCAAGGAGAACCGGGAAAACACTTACTTCTCCGTTGTCTTCCCGTAAGAAAGCTCTTTATCTCAGCTCATCATGGCTTGTCTTTCTCTCTCTCTCTCTCTCTCTCTCTCTCTTTATCTCTCCTCTGCTTCGCCCACCGAAAGTGACTTCTTGTCCCTCCGTCGCAGTCTCAAGGGTTGCTCCGCTGCAACAGGTTACAAGACGCCGTCCCACCAGCTTTTTCCTCATTCCATTACAACCTCTCCCCATAGCATTTTATAAGGCTACTTATCCACTGGTGCGGAAAGAGTGCGGACGATAAACGTTCTATCAAAGACATCCTACCTCTACATATATACGCCTCCGCAGAGTGTAAACAGTGGAAGGGGCTAAATCTTGCTGTTGTGAGGGAGTTTACTCGGAGTCCCTCGCTTCCTAAGATTTTCCCCAAGATTTTCCGGGCCGGAGGCTACGTAGCCTAATGGCTTTGTGGTTATAGTGATATTGATATAGAAAGTGGAGATGCCACCCTCGTTGAGGAAGACTTGAAAGGGGGACAAGGGGGGGGGGGGACCTGTTGAGCTAAGAAATACGAAAGACAAGAGACTTCCTAAAGGGGTTGTTTCCTTAGGAAAAAATTATCTGGCAACATCCTACAAGAGACAAGCTCGTTGAGCGACCTCAGATGAGATAGAGCGAGCCAAAAGGAGGAGAAAAAAAGAGAAACCAATACAGTAGTCACCATCTGCCACTTTTCGGTTTGGGAATAAGATATCAACTTGTTGCTTGAACACGATATTCCAGTCTCGGCCAAAGGATTCACTAAGCAAACCATGCTTTTGTTTCATTCCTTTTTTTTCTTCCCTTATCCTTTCTTAATCGCGTGTGCGCTTCGCAGATATATAACGCAAGGGAAATAGTCCCTGGTGTGGCACGCGAGCTCTACTTCCGCATTGCACTCCCTTGCACAACCTCCTTTTTCTCTCTAATTCTTTTTTTTTCTGGATAACTAGTTGATTCTCCGATACAGATATATTTCATGCTCACTGTCCTCGTGGCCTTAGGCCTCTAGTGCTCCAAGAAAAGTCAGTCAAAAAATTGATTCTCGCGAAATTTTCCATTTTTTTATTCAACTACTCATGAATAGCTCTGTTAATTATTACTCAATTCCATATAGAAAACCCGAGGCCTCGTTGTTGTTGTTTTTTTTGGTTTTCACATAATCTTTAACTTGATAATTCACGCCTGCTTTTATTTATCAGCCCCCTGTCATCATCCTTGAATTTTTCATGTTGGACACACGATGAAAATTTGTTTTTTCAATATTTTTTTATGGATTTCGGCATCTGGACGATTTGGGGGACTCGATACACGATACGACCGTAAAAAGCAGGCCTGGGTTTTTAACACTAAGACGCAATCTCTCCAGTGATTACACGTCGGTACGTTCTGACACGATCCCATGACTCGCGTCTCAGATTTCTTTCTAATAACGATAGTGATTCGGGGGCGGACAGCTTTGCATTGCCAATCGAAACAGCATCCGCCGAATGGAGCAATCTTCAGTTAAGATTTCAATAAATATTCATCTTTGCCATCCCCTCCCTCCCCCAACCCAGTTGCTCGAGAATCAATTTTGAAAAAGTAGACAATGCAGAAATTTTGCACTGCCATTATCCAACGAAAGATTGAAATTCGGTACTTCGATGGCCCGAAATTCAGAACATTTTGGTTCATCGAGAGAAAATGACTGAAGACTCCAATCAGATTTACTATTGAAATTGTTCACAGCCGAGAACGAGTGCGATGATCCATAAATTCATGATATTAAACTTACAGAGTAGATACAACGATCGTTTCCTCTCAGTCGTAATAAAATAAGATCCTCCTTTGCTGTTCATGCCTCGACGCCCCATAAACGCGATTTTACCACTTTTGCGCGCGCATCTTTAAGTCAGAAGGCACTCGAGCAAATCCAAGAAACTTGTTGAACGTTCGGCCTAAGAAAGCCCGAGCTAAGAAGCCACTTGTTGCGCTCTGACAGTTCCCACTCTTCTTACCTTCCCTTCGTTTTCTCATCACTTCGAAGGAAAAAGCCCTCGCGGTTATCGTATCCGAGAATATATACTCAGGAGACTCGAACTTTGGCTTCATTCTTTTTCTTCTTTATTGCCGAGCGGATCCCCATTCCTTAAGCTCGTGGAAATCCAGTAAGAAAGCCAAGCACTCGAGTAAGGCAAACACTTTACTTTTGTCATGATTGAGACTCAATAAAAGAATATCAATTAATTTCGAACTTTTGACCCTTCTTTTGGAATTTTTTCAAGTTTCAGAAGTTCCATTTCTTCCAAAAGAATCGATTTTTATTTTCACGACTTGGAGTTTTGAGGAATAATCGCGTAAAATTGAACGAAATTAATGGAAACTTTTCCCGAGCGTATAATTTTTTTATTTCAATTGCGATGACAAAGAATAATTGGAAAAAAATGAGTGTAAGGAAGCAAAGGCTGCCGCGAGCTGTCAAGCTCGAGACGATAATGTAAGACAGCAGGACGCTGTTTTTATTGAGCGTATAGATTGTAGCATGATGACATGGTGATGTAAAGGGGCGTCTCACGATGGGGCCACGTGCCAGTAACTGCACAATATTCGGTTTCAGTTCACGACGCCCACGTCCGATAACGCTAGTACACAATGAAACAGAGTTGACGAGATGTTGGTTGGCAAGTCCAGACGCAAACCTGATGTCTCTGTGCCCTTGCTTTCGCCTCCTCGGTGTATCAGTCTCCACCGTTATCTGCAACAAGCTCTGAGAGCAGCGAGTCTCTATGCTCTCCGAATGTCTTTGACCAGAGAACGCGAACCAGAACTCTTGCAATAATAATTCGTAACATCGACCATTGACTCGTCGGTCCATCGAGAAATAAACGCAATGAGAAAATCGATCAGTGACTACAAAACTTTGCGGATAATGAATCAGAAACTCTTTCGGAGGGTGAAGAAATCAAATTACAAATGTTCCAAGATTGAGTTATTAGCGGGTGGCAGCGGCAGTTTCGAGCGATAGAATCAAGATTGTGCAGATATGGGACGTCTCAAAAATCACGTCCCAGTCTCCCAGCCTGCCAAGAGACCTATAGCTAAATCGCACGATCATGGCGTCGAGAACGTTTCCGAATATTCGTCAATGGAGCACGATTATTGTTTCGTTAGATAAAGCCGATCAGATACATCGATAAAAATATCAATTTCTTCACTTCTCCCGAAATATTCACCGGCTATTTAGAATTTTGAAACGCTTTGTAGTTCGAAATTGAATCTTGCATATCGTTCGGGAGAAAATAAGACTTTCAACGAGGCAGCGCGAGTGATTGAATTTGGCAGCCCCCACGAAAACGCAGCGAGTGTGTCGAGGGTAAGGAATCGGTGGTAAGGAGAAAGGCGGATGATTCTGGCGATCTTGAAGCTACAACAGTGTCTGAATAGACCACAAATACGTCTTTCTGCCCATAAGGAGGCTCAATGTAAAGCCTGTAGTCCCAGCCCCCTTGGACGAAACCCCCTAAATCGTTATGTCCCTTTTTTCGTCATCTTTCAATGTACAAAGCTCTGAGATCACTCGTCAGCATTTATTGGGTTTCGTACGAGAGCAAAGAATACCATTACAGGAGCTATAACTTACGAGTACGAAAAAAAATTGCATCCTCGAGAAATCGATCTGTTAGGAAGTCGCCGAGAACATCGAGAGGCGAGAACACCCGCAGAGACCGAGTGTCACGTGTTAAAGTTCTTTTTCCAAAGTTTCCGATATGGCGATGACCTCGGAGGGTCCGATCTTAATTCTCATGGTAATTTTTGCCTCTCACTTGGAGAAAAAGTGCTCCTAGTTTGCCCGGATCACAGAGATTGCCGGGAGTGTAAAATCCGCGAGCGATAATCGGATGCAGGGGAGGGGAAAGAGCGTGAGAAAAACGATCTCGACGTTCGACATGCGATGCACCGAATGTCAGTGTGGACGTGCATGTCCCCTTGTGTTTGTGCTCCGCGCATATACGATCGAGATAAAAGCAATGAGATATCGCGTCGACAAGTGAGCGACAGCGAGTTGAGCTCGGGGATGTATTGAGTATTGATTTTACTTTAAGCTCATACGCACACGTGAATAAGCGCGAACAAACACAGACCCACGCAGGCATACACAGCAAACAGTAATGCACAAAAATGTATTTGACAATTTGTAGTATGCAATGGACTTTATGAGTGATGCGTACCAGCGTAAAAGGTAAGCAAAGGTGAAACAGTTTATTAATCCATGAAATATGTGACACTTGATCTTCGCATGACACAAATGCCAGACGTCACTGAAAGTGTCGAATTCAGGATACTACAATATTTTACTTTACGAATATCCAATGAAATCCGATTGTCACTGACGCACCTCTTTTCCACTCGATTATTCATCATTTTATATTTCCTCACTATTGTTATCATTTCTATGCTTTTTATCGTTAATATGCACGACCATCGTCAGCTAATAACTTCCGCAGCCGTAAGCCTCGATCGGAGCTAGAGAGTCGACATATTTTGCAATTTTCTTCAAGGTAGTAAGCTCGCTGATGCAATTGCCCATGGAACTCTCCAAAATTGAGAAGGATTTCGAAAAATCGTTGAACCAACAATAAATCTAATTGAAAACTCCGATGCCGAATGGCAGAAAAAAAAAGAATCGTTCTCAAATTTTCAAAATTTGGAAAGATCGTGAACTCTATCGAAAAAAAAAACAACTACTACATTGAATTGCACCAAACTTTTTAACGATTCTTGATGTTGCTGTTACACAGAATTTTTGACGGTCGTCTGGGGAATTAGCAACTGCGTAACATAAGATAGTTTAAACATTGACGCAGGTTGATGTGAAAATTGACAAAAGCGTACTTTTATATACGCACGAGGCGATGGTCGACTATGTCACTTTGTTTTAGTTGCAATTCAAGGGAAAAGAGAGTTATTCGACGATAGCTATGGTGCAGTAATAGTTTGCAAAGGTATTCCCGGAAGCTAGTACTGTCTCTCACGTGGGAGGGAGCGTAGGAATATATAGACCGGTCAACTTACTAGAGTTTCGAGTGCAATAAGAGCTATACACTTGTTTCCATAATAACACACACATAGATAGGTATATATAGGAACAAGTTTAGTAGCCGGTGTAGCTTAGGGAGTCCGGCAGTCTGAAAGGGAGAAGAGACTTCGGAGCGTCGAAAGAGCTCCGAGAGAATAGCTAATACATCACAAACTTGAGGACAAAGAGGAGCAGGGCGTTGTGTGTTTCGTAACGGTGAATCCGCAAGAACGCTCGCGAGAACTACCTCCCAACACACTAAAACTTTACCTATTTATTAAGTCTCGGAAAACCTCCGTCGTCTGTCTCTACAGATACTTGTCGCAGCTTCCATCCTCCATAGGCCATGGATAGACCTTATGATAAAAGCGCAAGATGAACAACTACGGAGATTCTAACATTTTACCTCACGTGTACTTTACCCGGTACAAACAATGTAGTATTTAAAGGTCGAAGAGGAAATTCTTCGATGCTCTTGCGACTTCGTATCCACGATTATGCAGCCTCCCTCTTATCGTCGAGTCACGCGACAATGCGAACGTTCAGCTTGCTACTTTGTGCTTAAGTATCAACCTCGTCGCATCAACGCTATGTGTTCGTTAAAATACAATTTTTAAATGGAATTTCCAAAGCTCAACCGTGACCCATTGTCATTTATTCCGAGGAGTTATAATAATCTTGAATGAATTTAATCTGTGGACGTGACTCGATCTCAACCGAGACCAAATGACGAAAATTACGCTAGATGTAAAAAATGTTTGAAAATATTTCAAAAATTGGTCGAGTTGATGAATAATTGGTTGAATTATTTCTGTTCCAGAGGGCAACGTCTTTTGCATCATCGCGACATCGTCCAGTGTAAGTATTTCCACGAGCTATGTATTGAATTTTCAATATATTTGTCTACAGACTTTACGCCATTGTGTATCAGGGAGTTGGCAGGAGGGAGAGGGTTGCAGTTTTTTCGTAGAGGGTGGTTAGGTTTGACAATGCAGCAGTGTGTGCTTGCAACAGGCGAACATAGAGCCGGTGGGGGGGGGGGTAATTCGTCGTCGTCATCGTAGTCATAGTCGTCGACAGACTTGTGGAAGGGCTTGGGGATGGATATGCGAGGGATACGAGAAGAGTCGGGGCGCAGGGTTCCTCCGTACCGGAGGGAAAGTTTGCGCGAACTGCAATGACGAAGGCAGAGGAACAGGAAGAAATGTAAGGGGAAGAGAGAGGGAAATAAAAGAGGTGGAGAGACGATGTGGTCTAAGGTACATAATTATGCTTGCTGATTCCTTCCCTAATAAAAGTTGCACTGTCACCAGTGCCTTCTGACGTCGTTGTCGTCCAATGCTCATTGTAACCCCCAGGACTTTGCCACGCGCTGCACCCATCGTTCTATCTCATCCGTATTTTTATCTCTCTCTCTCTCTCTCTCTCTCTCTCTTTCGCTCTTACTCTCGCGCTCATGATCCATATCAACCCTTCCCTTGCTCCCGAAGCAAAGCCGGTAGTAAATGTCGAGCCTTGCTGCACGTGTGACGAAGACAAAAGTGCATGCCTGCAGCAAGAGCAATGCCCATGCGTTCGAGCTGAAGGAAGAAAGGATAAAGAGAGGCGGGCAGAGTTACTGTGGGGTTGATATTTTGCATAGAGAACATTGCGAGAAAGTGGTACCATGTATGCCCAAACCCCCTCTCTCTCTCTCTCTCTCTCTCTCTCTCTCTCTCTCTCGATCCCTCGCTCTCACTTTCCATTTCCCTTCCTCTTATTTCTTTGTATTTCCCGTTCAATATATATCCGTATATATGCATTCAGATGTCGTTGAATCGTACGCAGAAAGAGAAAAACAGGGAATAAGCTCGCAGTCTTTTCGTTGAGGAATTACGCGAGAGGACGAAAGTATGATGCACACGCGCCTCAGCCAGAATTGCTTTGCTATGCAGCATCTGAAGTTGCAGTTTTTTTATCATGCGACTGTACTTTTGCGTGCAGTATTTAATGGCTATATATGAGTGGGTGTGTCCGATCCCTCCTGTGCCTCTAAACTCGAGGAAACAAGCATAGTCAGTAATTGTACAGTATATCAGTCACGATAAATCCATATGCATAAGAGCTTTACATGCACTATCTATAGATTCTATAGAAAATTACAGTCTTAAGGGGATCTATCGGGCGTACGGTGGACAGAAATCATGATGACTGATTATTCAGAGAGTCTTGACGTTCCCAAGAAAACTCGAATCACACCTCGTGCTTCCTTTGCCGCAGCAACGAAAGTGTAACTATTATGCTATTCTCGTAGTTGTAAGGATTTTTCTATCGCAGAACCCACCGATTGCCTCAAGCGGCTTCACCGGAAAAAAAAACAAAGTTACACCTCATTATCTGTTTGAAAATTACGACAATGAGCGAATAACATGATTGGACAAAGAGTTGAGTCGATAGGGATACAAAAAATCAGTCCCTTTTGCTTGTTTTTAAATACAATATCCAAGCCCCAAGGGATTAGGAATTATCGTATGGTCTCTCACTAGGTTAACCTCGAGAATCTTTTTAAAGGGCCTTTTCTTCGCTGCGCGGCTGTTCGAAGGGTCCTTGGCCTAGCAGGTCTCAAGGTGCGTCTACAAGGCACGTTCAGTGGTTTTAATTTTTAAAGAACCCCATGGGTACGATATATATATACCATACTAGTAAGATCTTGTGATGTTCTCTCGCAAGCGGTGCCGGTGCTCTGCGGTAAGGAAGCCAGATGGCTCGACCTACCTCACGAACCCTCGCCCACGTTCTTACGAGCCGCGCCTGTTTACTTCTGTCGAGGGTTGCAGCGCACTCGCACACGCCGACGAAATACTTTTATTTCTCGGGGATGATGAAAAGGTTACGACCTTGGGTCATTTTGACCCAATTTGTGGAAAGAGTCATGATTTGCATAATTGAGAGAAATCCGAGTTGGAAAAAAGGTTGAATGATACGAAATTCTGGTTCCTCCGAGATTGGGCACGATTTTCTGGGTCTCAGAGACCCGTAGAGCTCAGAATTATACGTATTCGCGGAAGTAACTTCTTCAATGTTGTATAATAATCAAATGTTTCGAGTGACACGCGTTTTCATCGCACCCAGTCATTTCCAATTGGCATATGGAGCCTTCCGATCATTTTCGATAATAACATTTTTTGATCCATCGGCTTGAAAGAGAGGAGAATACTAAATTGTGCGAGAAAAAAATTGTTGTGGCCAGATACGCAGGAACTGTTAATCCGACACAGAACATATGTTGCCGAAAAAAAGAAACAGCGATCGAAGGAAAAAGAGAAAGAGATCGAGTGGCTCTTTTCGATCTGTACGTGCCTCGTCATTGGGCAAGAATACATGCCCTGAATTGAGTATCTCGAGCAGCCCCCGCTCGAATCCAGCCCCCACATGAGAAGAAACCATTCATTATTTTTCTAATCTTCCGTTAGAGAGCGAAGAAAAGTACGAGGAGTGTGGATGAAAGAATCGGTGAAGAGCAGAGCGTGCGCGTAGGAGAATGCGGAGAATAAAGTAAATCGGAAAACAAGACAGAAGGACATGCTGTGAAAAATTGGGCCGGATATCGGATAAGAAGGTGGACCGCGGCATCCTGGTGCGCTCCAAAAGGTGTATAGAAATTAACACGCGCCAAGGGATGAAAAAAGAAATATATATAAATACCCATGAGCATCCACTTCAGCCATAATACATGAGGGAGGAAGAAACGAAAAGGGAACGTTTTCCACACACGTTCCGGAGCAGTCTGGCTCGTGTCGATTCGCTTCGATACATCGTTAAACTTCAACCATTCAATAATTCCATTATTTTTTTTCTCCTCCCCATTAAACGCGTACCAGCCTCAAACTTTGAAGAGAATAAAAAAAAAACAAACAAAAAACGCCAGTTTTCAAAAAGTGCATACAAATCAACATTTTTTCGATTTTTAACTTTTGAAATTACTCTCCCATTCGATAACGAAGGGAACGATGTGCAACGAAACTCCGCAGACAGAAAAGTCGTTGCAAAAACGTGTAAAAATCTAAAACATTTTGAAATTCTTTGGAAATAACATATCGCCTCGTTGTAAAGTTACGGACAAAGTGTGAACAGGTTTTTCGCTTTTCATTTGTATTAAGACTCAGCAATGAAGTGCCCATGCCAATCGACATCGACAAAGTTGTTTACTTTGATGTATAGCTCATTGTGTCGTTTCTGTACGTAACCTAATGGCTTGCTAAATTGGCATTATTATAAAAATGTATGGGAGATTCATTATAGGTGTTGCCTCGGTTTTCGTAAAGGAGGCTTTCCGAGAAACTGCCTACGTCGTCTTCAAAGCTAGAGAGGATTGTGTTTCCAACACAAATCGCCCACGCGTACGCCCACCCGGCGCCTTTTAGGCGCACGACCGGAAATCCCATGCTGCGAAATTAGCTCTTGGTAGAGTTGCCAGAATTTACAAGCCCGACGTTTAGAGAAGCAATGACGCTACTGTTGGCATATAGCAAAGTAGCTCTTGGACTTAATGGGGCACATAACTATGCAGAATAGAGACATTGTATTCTGTGTTGTCGGGGCATACCTAGGCGTTCTCTCCGGAGCAATTGTCGAGCATTTCAGGTCCAAGGAGCATCTCAGAGTTTTCTCCAAACTGCAAAAAGCCTGTCAACCAAGAGTCATTCATTTCCTGATCATTTGAAATTTTCGGGGCCAATTCGTGCGATACTTTGTAGCCATCATTGTTAAGGTGGTAAACGGAGCAATAAATCTCGTGGAATTTTCAACTCGAGTCTCGTTCTGCAGTCCAGTTCGTGAATCCCAAAAAACCGAAACCCATTTTACGACCTTAAAAGTACAGAGGCGTTGACGTTGCTTTTCGAACCGAATGAAAGGAGCAAGACGTCTTAATATTCAGGACAGTAGGTGGACAATGATCCTTTAAAGCGTATTACCAAACGTAGTCAAACGTCGATTTTCCGTAGTTCGGATTCCATGAAACCGATCGACACAGTGATGAACGACCCGGTGAGCAAAGTAGTCGAGGAAGTCAAATCGTCAGGCTTATCAAAACTCCGAGGGTGATGTCTTGGACCGGATAAGTAGATCGAAACTTTGATGCGTTTTTGGGAGAGAATCCAGGTAACAAAAAGAAAAAAAGAAAGCAGGAGTTGATGGAGGTTAATGAGAGAATTTCGTGTGAGAATGATTTTTTTTCGTCGGGACGATGAACTTTGGTGATGCATAAACGTTCGCGGTCGAAGACCTATTTGAGGGCAGGAAAAAATAATTCAGGGGGAGTCTCTCCGTAACTGTGCGAGCGTTTGTGCTTGTGTGTGTGTGTTTGGGTGTATTTAGCTAAGCTTCTAATACCATAGCAGCCGTAGCTCGTGCGGGCTACCTGAGCAGCTGCACCAATCGGCAATGTGTGTATATATATATATATAGACATCGTCTTAATCGTACGGTATATAGATGCCTTGGGGTGCCTTGGTAGAAATTTTATTTTAGCTCGCCTTATGGGTCGGTAACTCGCATAAGAGAGAAGGGGAGGGAAAAAGTGGAATGAGAGTACGAGCACTTGGACGAGCGGGAAAGATGATGGGGACACCCCATCAGGATCGCTACTAGACACCACCAGGTACACAGCGTATGTGTATTCCTATACATTTGTTTACATGCGTGTGTGTGTCTGTCCAAGTATTTGACGATGTGTGTGCGAGTGCGTGTACCAGTTCCGCCAGCAGTAAGAGCAGGGTCTCGACGTCACGCTCGAGAGAGGGTGCTGCCATCTGCCCCCCAAACGAGTGTGTGACGTCAGGTGTGACAGCGTGTACACACACTCTTGGTCAAGGAGCGTCTATCGCCAAACAGGACTTTTATTTTCGCGTGGAGTTTTAAGCAGCCGCGACCGATTACAACTTCAACGCATTCATTCGATATCCAACTAAAATTCCAGATGCCCATAGGATCCACTGCTATCGTTGTTGGTTTAGAAAATATCAAATTCCTCGATATACTTTTTATGATAACTAGTGAATAGATTTTTTGAACGGACACCGATTTCTGTTGATATAACTTTTATATTTGATACTTGTTGCCGAAGAATTGAACATTCTTGGGTCCGCGTAATTAAGGGATACCGAGGGAAATTAACAGTCCGGGAGGCACTGAGGGCGAAAGGTCGAACATATGGGAGAAATCGCGAATGATAGGATTTCAAAGGACTCTGGTTGTCGTTGAAGTACGAACTGGCATCCACGAATAATTTAGTTTTCCTCTTTGAATCGCTCAACATTCACTTTTGAGTAGAGACCATTCGATTTTTTATTTCTCGAGACGACTGCTTGAGCGAAAAGAGTGCGAGAAAGAGCTTGGCAAGCCTGCTCGTGTATAATCGGCCGGTCTCATTGTGCTTATGCGCATACACTGCGCCCGTGAATGTACGTGGATAGAGTGGATGGCGGGGGCATACGTCACAGAACATCTGCCGAGAGAGTAGCGTCGCGTGGCCTTTCTCTCCAACGAGGCACACCGACGACTACCCAGGACCCCCAAAGACCAAAGAGCCCTATCCACCTAATCGAAGGGGCTGTTCTCCCTGTACTGAGACAAAGAAAAATTGTGTGACGTACTGGCAGCTGCGACTTTGACGTAGAAATCGAAAATACTAACTTCGTCGTTCGATGTCTCGGTCGCCACCACCGCCATCGCCGTCGAGACTTTACCCTCTCATTTCATTTTTCGTACTTTCATACTCAACCATCGCACCGTATTCACATATGCCTCGCATTTATACCGTCAGCTACGAAAAGACCCCCCTTAAAGTCAAGGCCAGTCGAAATATTTCCCTTCGAGTTGCCGTGTGTTCCTCAATGTTTGGCCGACTCTGACAGCCTTATGGTAGCAAAAGAACATCGTTTTATTTCCCTCTTTTAGTTTATTCCAAAAAGACTTGACCAAGCCCAAAAATCCACCATTTTTTTTTCGTCAATTTCATTTTTTTCATCAATTTTAATGATTAAGCAATTTTCTGTTAACAATGAAAGTCAAAGTTTTCGTCAAATAAGGGTAGCGCCAATCTTATGCACTTCGTTACACGATGCGCATACTTTCGGTACTTTTCAGCACGTACTTTCTCTTTTCTTTCCCTCTAGAACGTCTGTCTCGCAATTATCCCGCCCTCCTGCCCCTCACCCTTTCTCTTTCTCTCAAAAGAAGAGAAGCAAACGCCGCGGTCCACTCTCAAAGCTGGGCCTTCGCAGTTAGAGTAGTAGGTAAATGCAACAGCAGCCTTCGCTGCGCTATATAGACGCCGGCTCTTCATTTCTCCATCTATATCTTGGTTTCGTTTTCACATACAGAGTCTCGCCCTTCACGAAGCTGTTAAATATAGGAAAACAGTGAGTGAGCCAGAGACATGGGAACCAAAGCGTTAATCTTCCGAGTAGAGATGCTAATGAAAGCCTCTCGTGCTTTCTCCCTTCCTCCTTCCGTCCTGTTCCTGCTATCTCCGTGTATAAAATTTTTTTTCTTCCACTTGTTCTCTTTTCCTTCTCAGCACCAACTTCGCTTTTTTCTATAACCCAGTCTACGTGACTTGAGTTTTTTTCTTGTCTAGACTAACATTTAGTGGGTCATTATGTTTTTGGTTCAAGACGAGATTTCAAGAAGTACGAAAAAGATTGTTTGGTCCTATCGAGTGTCGTGAAAAAATGGACAACGTGCAGTCCTTTATGTTCGTGAACAACGCGCACCGAATTATTATCAGATCCTGAGCGATGGTCGGGCCATAAAAAAAATAAAAATAAAAATGATCATACGGGCGAAAATACAATTTATAGAATCTGTCGACACATTGGTACGTAGTCTGAAATTTCCTCAACCTATTATCCGCAACAAATGTGAAGCCTTCGAGCACCCCAACAATTAGGAATTTACTGTATAAAATAAAACCTTTCGTTTATGCATCGATGGAGATCAAATAAAACTGCACATTTTTTCGAAAGTAGGGACATTTTCGATTCTGAATCCTCTGCTTCCCTTTTCGAGCTATATTCTACTCAGAATTCTGCTCAAAATAAAAAATGTGGGTTCAGGAGGGGTGAAGAAGGGCTGCGAATTAGAAGAGTCTTCTGAAAGTTATCGTAGCATACCTGATGCTTTTTTTTTTCACATTTCACTGTTCCCATTTGGCGCACGTGCCCGACTCTCTGCTCGCAGCGTTTTGGGGCCAACTGTTACCCTCGGAAAGGTGATTTTTGATGTGCATCTGCTAGGATGCGCTGTGCCTTGCCAACTGCACCCTTTCCACCGAGAATACAGCAAAAAACGACATACTCGAAGGTTCGCGAGCACTGACGTACCGCAATTTGTCTCTGAAATTGTATCAAAGTTTTGGGAACTTAAGTACGGAGTTAATTTTCGATCGTGACTGTGACGAAACTACTACCTTAATGATTTTATTGATTCCACGCATAAAGACGAGTGCTGGTCACTTCTGCAGAAATGCATAGGAAACCGTGGTCTTTGTAAAAACAGCTGTATCCTTGGGACAGGAATGAAAGCGTTTGCGATGAAAAAATAGACGCAGGACGAGTGAACGAGTTAAAGGAAAGGAACATCTTATTGAAAAGTCGTGGCAGATGCGAGCTCATTGAGAAAAACTTTGATATATGTAGTGGATTTTGGAGTGGCCATTCGCGCATATTCCCAAGATTTTTGGGTTAAAAGATGGAGCGGTGAAAAGAAAAGCACAATATAAATATAGTTGTGGACGCGAAGGTCTAAGATTTAGCCTGCACCCGAAAATTCTTTGAGAGTGATAGAAATGCAACACCATAGACATCATCCATATTCGTCTCTGTGGATACTCCCTCTGCATCTTGAAACACGACAAGGAAACTGGAGGCTCTGCCGTCACGCTCGTCATCGATGCACTTCAAGGCAAATAGCGAGACGAGAACGCCAACCCTTTTGCATCTGTCCCTTCCCTTTCGGTAGACATGCAAAAAAGGGATGCTTGCGGCGTTCTCGTGAAGCTATTATAGTCGACGAATACAGAGTATTTGTAAAGGAGGGAAAATACAGATGCAGGGATGCAGGAAACGAAAATGCATCGTGCATCGTTTTTGACTGCGAACAGGAGCGCAAATCTCAAGAAATCTTTTCCGCTTGATATCGCTTAGATTTTTCTCTGCCTCGATTCGAATCAATCGAATCGTTCGACGTCTTTTGGAGCGTAAAAAATGATAAAATGGCAAATATTGTACATGTACACCGTTTTTCCAGCGTCCTGAAGGATCAAGGCCAGGTGCATTCCTTCAGACGAATCTTGCCGGGTCCTTTTCTACCTCGGAGGAATTGTTGAAACGTCGGTTCCGGCGAATCACGAAGGACTTATGGAAATTCCGAATCATTTCTCAACATGCCAACGAATCTTATTCCACAAGATCTTCTGTCAATAGACTCAAGTGTTGCAATAGTCGATATAGCCGTTGAATCTTTAGCCCGTGACTGTCTCTGTCAATATGTATTTTTTACCCCGTTGAATGGCGATTTTTTTTTCAATTTTTTAACTCCACTCCCATAAGTTGCTAGGACTGGTCGGCGATCAATGAATTGAGGCATCCATCCTTTTTTTTGGTCAGCCTCCAGTGCTCTCTCCGTTTCTCTCGTCCTTAATAGGGACGCGCCCTCTCTATCCACGAGCCAGTCTCCTTTCAACCCCCTTCGGTCCTCATTCTCCTCTTTCTCTCTTTTTTTCTTTCTCGCTTTTGCCCGCTCGCTCTTTCTCGCTCTCTGTGACTCTCCGTTCGTTTCCACCTCTTTTTTCTCAACGCTAGCCCATACCGACGCTCTCTCTCAGCCCCACTTCGCGGACTTTCTCCCGCTCTTTTTCCTTCGACGTCGCGTTGGTACATCGTCTGCTTTTTCACCCTTCCGCCTGTTATCCTCTCGCAATATATATATAAACTCTTTCTCAACTTGCTCCTCTTTCTATCGTTTTCTCTTCTCGCCCCTCCCGCGATCCTCCGATATTCACGACAGCCGCTCCATCTGTTGTTCGGATGCTGTGCTCCATCTCTCTCTCTTTCTTTAGCGCACTCGAATCTCTATCTGCCAATCTATTTGTCCGTCTATATCGCTCTTTCCCTCGTTCTTCTTGTTGTCTACATCGATAGGAACGTGTGCGCGAGCGCAAACGCCCATGTCCGTGTGTATTTGTCCCTCGACTTCTCTTTTCCTCGTTCTGGGCTTCGATCTCTCCTTCGTGTTTTTTCATCGCATCGTCTTTTTCACTCTCGTATCGGTCATTTGGTTGCTGCAGAGCGAATCAGACATTCAAGTATTTTCCGCTTGTTTTTCGCTCTGTCTTTTCTTCGTTCTCTTATTCCCTGGCGCGCGCTTCTCGCTCGTCGTAGGTCGACACACGCGACTCTCGCTGACCCCCCGTCAATATCCTCCTCTAAAACCATCCTGCTCTTCGCGTCGGTTATCTCTGACTGTGCGAGTCTGTGTATGTATATGTAGGCGCGCCTCATGTGCATATCCGAAAGCACGTTAAATCGCTACATGCGCTCATGCATATGTGCATGGAAGCCTCACACGTTTGCCGATTGCCCGTGTGCATCAGCAGATAAATCTCTCTGTCTGAGGGCTAACGTACCTCCGATATAAAACGCGCCAGTCTGATATATACGTGCGCCAAAGTATATATGTATATTGTATATGCGTCCGTGTGCCGGTGGGGGGCAAAAAGAAAGAGGGACATATCGCAAGAGAGAGGAGGATTTTTAGAGGAAAAATGCTCGCGCATGCGCTTTTCGACGAATCGCCATCCCTTCTCCCTCGACCCGAGACTTCGCTGACCGGGG
This sequence comes from Campopleginae sp. 14b, assembly GCA_030522525.1. Lineage (NCBI taxonomy): Eukaryota > Metazoa > Arthropoda > Insecta > Hymenoptera > Ichneumonidae > Campopleginae sp. 14b. The sequence goes on from JAPYYS010001317.1 coordinate 48,937, forward strand.
CTTATCTTTCTGTCTCTCTCCCCCTCTTTTGCCATCAGCCTCTAATACTTTTCTCTTTCGTCCGTTCCACTCGTTCGTACTTTCCATTGGCGGATACATTTTTCATTAAAACGAAAAATGTCGCTCCGCAACTTCTTTTTGCTTTGTGACTTTATTATCCTCATGGTTTTCAACATGTTTTTTTTTTTTTTAAGTTTCGCTCTCGTGGGCTTTTTTCCGAAAGTACGATAATTCTTGCAATTTTCGTTACGAAATTAAATTCTGTTTTTTTTTTCGAGACGTTTTGAAAATTTGATTCCTCTCGAAGAATTCTTTGAGTCACACGACGAATCCGTCGATCCAGTTTTCAAAAACACTTCCTGGGATGCCATCAATTATGAATTTTGAAAATCGACCGAAAAACCGTGGCCCGGTTGAAGCAATTAGAGTCCGGTTGCCCAGCCACAGTTTAATAATGCATTGATAATGTTTTTTTCGTCGTCTATAAGGATAATTGCATTGACGAGAATATAATGAAGGCTTTATTGAATTTCCCGAACGATAAGCGCCTCTTTTTCTGCCTGCTGTTTGAGTCAAGGGTACATCATCCCGTGAGGGCACTAGATCCTCGTGTTCGGTGGATCGCATAAATCGTGCACGAGAAAGAGAGAGAGAGAGAGAGAGAGAGAGAGAAAGAGATTAATTTCTTCGGACATTGAGGGAGTGAGGAAGGAGGGAAGGGAGGAGGAAGGGAGGGAGAGAGATGGAAAGTACAAATGCCAGTTGCATTAGCTGCTGCGAGTGAGAGGACATTGGCGTCGTGAGTAACATATGCAAAAAAGCTTGAGCCATGGTGGCAAATAAAATCGTATTTTATCCCTTTGCGGAGCGCTTAAAATCCGTCTTCCTGGATATCTACACCCCATACCGTGTCTGCCGGGCACGTCACTCTTTCTCACTCTTCGAGCTCGAGCCCCTCTCGATCTTCATCCCGTACCTTTACCATCGCCATTTCATCCCTGTTTCTCCGGGCTTACCTCTCTCGTAAACTCCCACATCAAAGCCGGGTTCACGTCTGTCTTTCTCCGCGAATACTACCCCTTCCCTCCCCCAGCCCCTTGGCCACCCCTGCTCGTCCGTATTTCCAGCACCAACGGTTCAACATCCTCCTCACTGCCCCTTGTTCGTCTCCTCCTCATCTGCCCAACTGAACGATGCAATCCGCTACTGCAACCCCTGAAAAAAAAAACCCTTCAACCGGCCTGACCAACCCTCACGGCGAGCCATGCCAGAGCATTACCCGACCCAATCTCTTTCTCTTTTTTCTCTCGATTTTCGAACTCAAACCCTTTCTCCCTCGTCTCTCACCAATATGTTTATATTCAAAGAATATATAATGCGTATATCTATATATACACCAACAACACTAACGCCCTCCATTCCTTCACTCATACTGAGCTACCAATGTTGCCGTCCTCCCTCAGACCCTCCCCCCCCCCCCCCCCCCCCCCCCCCCCTCCCTCTCAACCCCGTCCCAGTATGCGCGCACGTGTCTGTGTGTGTGCAACTCATAAACTTTTATACGAAAGCTTTAGTAGGTACGAACTAACTTCGAGTTTCCCTGTATTTATTTCATTTATTTCCCTCTTGTCATATATTTCGATGCATAACACATACCCGAGCACGCATGCACGCACGCGTGTACACGCACACGTATACCAAGCAAACGTTCCTTTGCACAAGCCAATAACTCTTTCTTTCTCTCTTTCCCTCTTCCTCTCTTATCGACGATCTCATGAGCAAATCTCTCCTCCTCCTCCAACCTCTTCATCTCGCTTGTCTCACTACTTGATCCATCTCTGCTACCCCTTTCATCCCCTCTCCCTCCTTCCCACAATTTTGTGAATTTAACTCTCTCTCTCTCTCTCTCTCTCTCTCTCTTTCTCTCTCTCGCCCTCACTTTCCCTCTTTCTACCCCGATCGCCGCTCTACCCCTCGGACCAGATAATCGCCTAGTCGATGCACCTTGATGGGATCGCTCCGTCGCTCTCTCGAGTCTTTAATCACTTGCACAAATTCACACCGTGTACCTACCTACGCCCCTTTTTTCATTCCGCCCGGAGTTAGGACTCGAGTATGCGTGATAACGTTTCCGTTCGCATTTAAAATCAGCCTCTTTTTATTATCCCAAAATTAACATAAAACTGAAGCATCGCTTCGAAACTTGGAGTGGCACGTTTCAAATGACAAATTATAAAGCTTTCTTTTTATTTCTTCAATTTGTTATCGGAAATCATGTAAATTTTGGGACTCGAGGCGAGAACAAAGTAACACTATTCACTCCCTTTCGGGATCAACTTGATTTTTCTGCCCGAACGATCGTCCCTGGAAAATGAGAATACATTAAATACGTGGCCGAACGCAAACACGAACCTGGCGGACTTACTGAAATCCTTGACCATCCCAGACGCTTCGTTTTACACGCGACCATCGCTATTCCTTCCATAACCATGCCCCATGGTTGCCCGATCATGTGCGGTGTGTGGTAGAAAAGATAAGCTCTATAGGGGGGTGGTCGTCGTTTCCGAGTTGTAGAATGTAATCGCCGTGGTGAGCCAACTGACCACGATGTGGTTTTCATCATGTGATTCAATTAATCTGACACTCAAAATTGTTCCACTCTTCCCATTTTTGTATTAATTTTATTTTTGTCTTAGTAAGCAAACCCTCAGAAAAGAAATTTCACGGGCTTCCTTCTGCTCCTGAAATGATTCACTGAACGTATGATTCAGAAAAATTGACATACGTCATTGAGTCCTTATGCATGCAGGCGATTGATTAGGAAGGATCGAAAAAGTTTATCGTGCGCTATTTTCGTGCACCGCGGGAATTTTGCTCTTCATTGATATTTGCTAATTCACGCTAATTACTCTCCTTCCATATTTCGATACTCATATTCCATGAAACTTGGTCGAATACAGTTGGCTGCGTAGTAAAATATTCAGTGTATAAATTCAATGGCTGCGCTTAATGAAATAATCAATTAAAATTCTCAAGCGATTTGAAAGGGAATAGCATCGAAATTTCTTCGCTTTTCATTTCCAGATGGATAGATTTTTTCCCAACTTCTAGAAAATTTCATTCGGCAAATCTTCTACCCAGACAAGTGCCACCCATTGATCAAACCATCCGGCATCGTGATGTGCGAATACCGGGGCTGCAACAGCTTCTCTTCTTTGTCCACTAGATGCTCGGTTCTCTCCACTCTTTCATATATGTGCGTATATATTTCTTATTATATGCGGAAACGAACATCATATATTTATCATCGAAAACTGCGATTCCAGATTTCTATCACTAAGTTCTAACGCGTGTGCTTCTCTCGATTTTCCAGTTTTCTTTACAAAATGTCAAAAAAAAAAAATTTATTTTAGTTTTCAAAAACTTAAGTTAGAGCGAATGATAGATTGAGGAAAATCGGGAAATCGCTATGAATGTTTGAAACGGTAAACATTAGACGAATTTATTATTTTCATTGGTAGAAAAAAGAGGAAACCAATGGGGCCATTGATCACCTGTCACCCACTTGTTTCGCCACTCATCCCATTCCCCATTGACGTCAACTCCAAAATGATGTCTCGAGTAACATAATTGTGTGGGATTTTATGAGGAAAAACGTTGGACGTTTTAAAAAGTGCATGTAGCACATTTTTTTAATTGGAGGAAAACTCTCAACTCCCGGAAGTTGTCGGAGGGTTGGAATTTTTGAGTAGGAACCTGTTGGCAAACGGGAAAATTAATTATTGCTGCATATGCACAATTTTCAATGAAAAATGAAAACAATGCGACAGAAAAATTTCACTTTTCAGAGTATTTTTGAAAAACACAGGAATTCGATTTTCTTTTTTCTTTCATCGTTGACGAACGGTGCGAGAGAAATTCACTTTCAAAATTTGTACCTTTTGGCCTCGCATTTATGGCAACGAGATCGATATGACACTTAACCTTAAAAAAGTCCCTTAATAACGATCAATATATATGAATAACCTTGGACGTGACTCACTCCCTCTTCATTTTTCCGGAATTCCCGTAGAAATTTCGCCCAACGGCCAGCGAGGCATTCTGCATAAAATAATTTGTTTCCACTTCCTGTAACTACGAGCCCGCAGTACGTTCTCGTTATCCCGTCCAAACGACCAGCGATGCTTTCTATTTATTGTGCGATCCCTCGGTCCCTCCTGCTTTGAGAGTGGCTAATAACTGAAACAGTAGCAAAAGGCTGCGACTGTTTTTTGTCTCTGAAAAATGAGCTAAGACAGATGAATATATTAATGTTCCGGCTACGCTTGGATTACAGAAAAGACGAGTGAGTGGACACATATATTCCTGGAGCATATATATACATGTGAACGCATAGCGGGGGTAACAAAAAATAGGCTGCTTGGTTTGATATGCACTGAGGGAAAATGCAGCGCAAAGAGAGCGTCGGAGAATGAGAGAAAGTGGAAAGAGGGTGGCAGAGTTGCATCGGTGCATGGTACTTGATAAGGGTTAAATTTTGCTCGGAGTTATCATGATTATGTTGCTCGCGGCATCCAAAAGTATGAAGGTGGGGGTGGCAGGGTAGCAGGGGGTTGTGAGAAACGAAGGTGGCCATCGGTGAGCCGGGTCTCTCGTTGGGACGTTGCGATGTTACGGGCGAAGCGTCAGGGAAATAAAGAAAGGGCTCAGAAGAGAGGAAACGAGCTAACAAGGCATGGAAACATGAAGCAGCATGAAGCACATATCAAGGGAGAGTCAGAGGAAAAGTGTAAAGTGACCAGCGTGCAATGGCAGGCGGAAAAGGAAAAGAGACAGAAGGAGGGAGAGGGAGAGAGAGAGAGAGAGAGAGAGAGAGGAAGAGAGGTAGAGAAAGCGGACGGACGACGGTGGGTATTCGGCGAAAAAGGGAATGCAGGCAAATTAGCTTGCGTGGATTAGCTTCTGCATATTTTCGCAAAAACGGAGATAATGCAAAAACCTCGTTCGGCCATCCAGGCTCGTCCTCTCGCTGTTGCTAATTCTCTCTTTCATCTTCTTTTTCGATCCTTCCTCCAAAGTATATATCTGTGTGTTGGACGATCCAGCGTGGCTTATATGCTGCTGTTTCGTCGGCTCGACCAAGGGGTTCCCTGGCAGTGCGACGACGAAAGACTGGGATGGTTGAGGGTGGACGACGATCCTCGCTTCCGATAGTCAAGCGAGAGGGTTGTCTATTGTAGGGATTGGCCGAGTATAGCGAGAGGAAAGAGGGACGATGAGAACTGGACAAAATCAGAGGACCACTGCGTCTCTGTGCTTGTGTGTGCGTCTCAGTGTGTGTGTGTGTGTGTGTGTGTGTGTGTGTGTGTGTGTGTGTGTGTGTGTGTGTGTGTGTGTGTGTGTGTGTGTGTGTGTGTGTGTGTGTGTGTGTTGTGTGTGTGTGAGGCGGTGATGAGGCTCGAAGGCGTGGCGAGAGAACGGCTAACGGTTGATGCTTTTGCGAACATGGTAACAGAATCCACCAGGGAGAAACGGGCGGACAAAAAAAAATCCTACTTGCTCGATTTTTTTTTTCAAAATTCGCAGTTTCTGCAAAATATTCCGGAGAGCAAGGAAAACCTAAACAGCAGATGACGTGATGGGATCTTAAGGGCACGATCGACTGAATAACGATTATCGAGTGATGCAAAGAATTCGCTAAAAAGTTTCGTAATAAGAATTAACAATGATGCCGAAGGAACGAAACGAAAACAAAAAGAAGACATAGATTTTGATAACATTCTCAGGTGTCACTGCAATTGCCAATCGACGATTCATAACTTAACAGGCAAGTCATTCTGCTCTTTTTTACACACGAAACGGAAATACATGCTCTTCGTCGTACAGTTGACGAATAATCACTTTTGTCAAAGGATTGTAATGTTTAAGCATACGCGGATATATTTGTGTATGCACAGAACGAAGCAGGTACGAAGTTGGGCCATAGGACAAGTGGGTGGTTGGATCGGCTGCGTTGCTAGCAGGGGGTGGTTCCTGGGCGAGCGGGACAAAGGGGTAAAAATCATTGCACGGTCCAGCCTGGAGGCTGATCGATGGTTAGTACTGCTGCTGCTGCTACTGCCAGTGCTCTCTTGCAACCCTATGAGCTGCAACCACCCACGACCCCATCGCCGGCTTCGAGATTCTCGCATTCATGTCCGGCCAATCCCTCTGCTATCCCCTTGACTCTCTCGCCAACATCGGAGGCCTTCTCTCTCCGGGTTTCTCTTTTCCGCTTTCTGCAGAACTTTATACCGCTATGTATCACCTATCCACATATGCTTGATTCTCGCGTTCATCCTCCCCCTCTCAGTCCCGTGGATATCTCCTGCTATCCTCTCGCGCGTACATTCACTGATCCCTGGGACTCTCTCACTGACTGGCCAGACAAAAAATGGCCGGTCCACCGGCTGAAACACGGCCGAAAGAGAGAGAGAAAGAGAACTCGTTCGCTTGCCACGCTGACGTTGGTGTTTGATGACCTCGCGAATGGCGATGGACTAGGAGTGAGGCGGGCGGAGGTGCTCCCCGAGTGGGTGGAACACACAGAGACCACCACCAGCGGCAGCAGCAGCAGCAGTACCAGCAGTCAACGTTGTGCCCCCACACTCTTGTTTTATCTCCATACACATCTATCTATCTCTTTTATTCTCTGGCAACCGGAGGACCTGCACACAGAGAACCCTGCCGGAAAATCCCCGGAGGGGTTGGTGTTACGCCACGGCCTGCCGAGAGGGGTAGATGATGGCAATGATTTCGCGGAACCTAGAGCTCCGCCAATACCGCCAGCAAAACCCTGCCGCTCCATGCCCTTCACCTCTCTCCATCACTATCGACGAAGCAAACGTTGATATTTTTTCCTCTCTTTCCGTTTGAATTCCGCCCTACCTCCCCGGGCCTTTCGATCCAGCATCAATTTCATGCTTCCATTTATATATTTTTTTGATTCCTAATTGTACTATGATATTTTTTTTTAAATCCCAACGACAACTCGCCAGCGGCAGGGATCCCAGTGGAAAATCAGATTTTGCTCGAGCTCGTTCCAATGAAAGACAATACCCCAAAATTTTCGATCCAATCGTTAGGATCGTCTATCATAAACGAAGATCGTTGAGTCTCCGAGAATATTATAAATTCTCCGTGCTTGTTGAGCCGATGAGGATAAAAAAAAAGCTCAACTTTTACATCGAGATCCCACAATAAAGACGTGGAAAAACATCGTTTACCAATTTTTCAGCAGACCTTTTGCTCTCCAGCGATCTATATCGATAAATCGAGAGATAAGGGGCGATATTGGAAATCGATGCGAATGATTTTATTTGTTATATGTACACGAGGTTCCATTAACGGACGTTAATTTTGGGAAAGTGAAAGAAAGACGAATGGTCTATGAGACAATAACTCCGTATACTTCTTCTTCTGGTGCTCCTATCAGGAAAGAGTTCAACGCCAATGACACGATGAGTCGTTCGCGGTCCTGTATACGGTCGTGGCCATGGAAGAGGCCAGAGCTGTACGTTAATGATCTCCAGCAGACGAGAGCTGTACGATCCTTATATAACCTTACAGTGGCGGCGTACAGAGATTCGTGGGTACGTGGTGTTCCCTTTGGAACCCCCGAAGCCTCCAACATATGTATATACCGAAGCCCTGAGACAAAACGCTTCCAGCAACCTCCGGATTGCAACGTGCTGTACCCCTAAACGGATGCGTGATATGATAGAATTTCTTCCGTCATTAAGAAAGCCTTACAATATGTTTGGTTATATGTGGGTATTTGTGTGTACGTGAGTGTGTGTGTGTGAGTAAACGAGTGGATTGAAGGTATAAGCTAGCAGGGGCGAGAATGGATCGTCAGAGTTTTCTAAGCATTCGCCAACGGAGGGAAAAATTATTGACTCGACAAAGATCTGAATCTCGTAACGACCGTACGTGAAGAGACGAAACTTTGTCGTTATACATAACGCGGTGACGACTAAGAGCTGCATCGTATGTCTACAAAGGATTTCAGGCGTAGTTTTATTCGTTTTCACCAGCAAGCATTCGTAGTCTCTATTGAAGGAATGTTAAACGAGTCGGTTCTTGCCTCCAACCTTATCGTGACGAGGAAAAAGAAAACAAATATTTCGCCCTTCATTTTCCTGCCCCTTTTTCTTGTTTTTTATTTTATTCTTCTGTCTTCTTTATCCAAAGAATTTGCTATTGTGTAATATTATAAAACAAACAATGATGGCATCTCTTATTTGGAGGAAAAAATGGAAAAGTTGCTCCAAGAAAAACCAAAGGGTTTTTTTTCCTTTTATTCGTTACTACAAGCAGCAGAAGGTTTAATTTTTTTTCTTCCGTTGATAAAATGCAGGTTTTGTAGTAGCACTTGGAAGCTTCAAACAGGATAATCTCGGGATAATCATCATGGTAGGATGATTCTTTGGAGCTTTGTATGTACAAGGCACAAAAAGCGAAACCAAAGTCATGATGCGAATGCCGAAAAGGTATATCTGTCCCGGACTGATAGGAAAGAGACCTCTATGAGGGCATTGGAGTTCAGAAGGTAGAATTCTACTACCCCCCAGTCAACGTTTCCCAATCCATAGGGCTCACATGCAGTCATCAGAGAGTTTTTCCAGCGGTACAGCAATGGTTTGGTAAGAGGAGGTTTGGAAGAACGGGACAGGCGTGGGCAGAGTGGAAGAGATGGCAAAATCATCGAAAAGCTCAGCAACAGGAATAGGTATAGTGATGAAGACAGAAGTCGAGAGGAACGAGGAGAATGAGCAACCAGCAGGCAACCCTACCAGGCTGGCTAACTGAGGGTCATTCAATGGACAGAAAAAGGAGTAAAAATCATTGAAAAGCGGTGATTACCAGGCTGCTGTGCTGGGGATCATCACAGCCAGGCAAAACAGCAGCAACAGAACAGAGCGAATCATCGAATGACCAGGCGCCTAAACCCTCGCCCCTCTCTTCTCTCTTTCACTCTCACTCTTTCTATTTTTACTGATCCCGAGCTGCTGTGGGCTTTCATGATTTCTACTGGAAATTAGCCAACTGGCTAACGACCAAATAGGTACTCTTTCTCCCTCCTCTACAGCACATACTACTCTTTGACTCTGTCTCTGTCCTCCTCTTCTCTTTCCCTCACCGCACCGTCTTTCTCTAGCATCCCTTTTACCCTCTCACTCTTGTCCCCCATCTTTCTGTCTCGCCCTTTCGACGCGCGTACATCCCTTTTCTATGTATCTCGTTGGTGCACTCGACTCTCTTGCGTTTTCACCGTCTCTGTCCAATCAGCCCTTTCTAAACATATCCACATAGATATAGGGGTGAGGCGGGCAAAGCGGAACACCCCCCGCAAAAATGTGAATTTTTTTTTTCATTGCAAATCTCAAAAATTCTGATCGTCCGGCTTAGAAAATTGAGAGACGACCAACTTTTGGAGTAAAAAAAAAAAATTTCGAAAAAATGAAAAATTAGAATCCGGCTGAAATTTGTATCTCAAATGGTGATTTTGATCGACAAAGCTTTTCTTTATTGTTGAAATCATCGTTCTCGCTAAGTCGATTGAAAAACTTCAATA
>JAPYYS010001318.1:0-52604 GCA_030522525.1 Campopleginae sp. 14b
TGCGTGGGAATTTTGGCCATAAAGAGTAAAAGATAAAAAAAAACGTACACTGCTATCCAGCGTCTCCTTTACACGCTTTTTTTATTACTCGATTTTTTTGTTTGTTCTTTTTTTTTCAAGTTTTGCACATTTTTCGGATCAACGGAGGTTCTCATAACTATAGATTGTATAACACGTATGTTACAGTCAATTCGGAACGCTGCTGACAAGCTTCAAGCGCTCCCGGTCCATGGGAAGGGAATAAACATTAATGTTATCAATTTATTTCTCACATCGTCGTTTTCTTCGTATAAAAATACAGGGGTTTTCGGTCTCGGCGGTTTATTGGGGTACCGTCGAATGGTCATCGCTCGGGACAGAGAATAGAGACGGGGAAACACTCGGAAGGAGCCTCGTATGAGAAAAAAATGTTACGAAGTCGGAGGAATGACAGAAAGTCTGTTTCTCCCATTTATTTATATTTTTTGTCGATTTGAATTGTTCGCTGCAGGCTCTATCGATTCGAATTCATTGCGTCTCTAAATTCCGTCCTCGTGGACCTTCAAGTAGTGGATTTTAAGGGCTTTGTAGTTCGGGTATATTATTTCGCAGATCGGACACTTTCTTCCGTTTGCTCCACGGACGACATACTTATCGATGTGAATTTTTTTGCATAGTGTCATTTTGTCCGTACCTGGCGGACGGCTCGTACGGTGAGCCGTTAACATGTGCGATGCCATTGATGACGGACTCAGAGATTGACGCGGACACAACGCACAAGTGTATACCACGTTCGCGTGGCTTTTCTCGTGCGTTCGCTTTGCCTTCAACGTCTCGAACGTCAAGTTGCAACCGTCCAAAGAACAACGGTAACGCGTGGCTCGGTCCCCAGCCCCAGGTCCGTGCACCTTCGTATAATGTTGCCTCATGTTCGCTACGTTGGTGAAAAATTTAGGACAATCCGTACATTGGACTTGCGGAGCACTCGATTGATTTGCATCCAAACCGAAACTCGTGTCATTTGTTATTTTGTGCACCACCTGACGATGCTTCACCAATATCCGAATGTCCGCCATCGTTTTACCACAAAGATTACAAATTATCGATTTTTTAATGTCCTCCAAAACTGGATTTGCATTTCGCTTCGGTGGCGATGAATTTAGCGATTTAACATAATTATTCACTGGCGGCGATGGTTTACCATTGTTCGGTGTTGGCTTCGCTTGATTTACTGGCTTCTTCGTCGCTACCGGATGTGCCACTGACCTGTGCTTACTCAAAATCATCCTACTGGCAAATATTTTACGACATACGTCGCAAGCGAATCCTCCGTTGAACGTCCAACGTTTTTTAGCACGGCTACCGCCTCCCATACTCGATCCTGCTTTGTGACGCTTCTTATGCTTACGGAGATTCGCAATCGAACTGTAAAACTTTCCACATAAATCGCACTGAGCCGGCGCCTGCTCTCGCTTCCCTGATCCACCGTTGCTCAGGATCGGATTACGCTCGTGCCACTTCAAATGGCTCGCCAGACTTTCCTCGTCCGGTAAAACGTTGGTGCATAACTCGCACTGAAGCTTTTCTGAGATAAATGGCTTCTCGGGCTTGCTACGTGCGCAATGAACGTCCCACAAGTGATTCCGCAAGTCGGTCACGTCGTTGAAACGATCGTCACACACTTGACACTGCAAGGCTCCCCGTTCCAATCGACCAACCATCGGACTTCCGTTTGGAAAAGATTTTCTTGCTCTCGGCGAACCCAGAGATCGAGACTGATCGATTTTGCCAACCGGGCTCGGAGTTCTTCCTCGTTTTAGCGTCGTCGTCGTCACTTCCACACGCGAAATCGTCTCCGCCTCTCGTGGGCCTCCGTTCGCAACGCTCAATCGAGAATTCACCCGGAAATGATGTCCTCGGTGAATCTTGAGAGACGTTTCGTTGCCGAATTTCTTGCCGCATATGTAACAGGCCAGATGATCTTCATCCTCGATCCCGTGGACTGCGCGACGATGAACCATCAGCTCTTGCGGACTCTCAAACACCGACGAACACTGCGGACAATTCTCTACCTTCTCGGCAGCTCTCTTATGCTCCAATTCCACATGCTCCGTCCATTCCTCCTCACCAATGAACGTTTTTGCGCATGTGAAACAGTTGAAACGACCGTGTACTTCGTGCACTGCCCGTACGTGACGTTTCAAGTTTTGAGCGTTTGCAAACACCTTGCCGCATGTGTCGCACTCGAAAGTACCCCCCGGATCTGATTTTATCGACAAACGAGGATCGTTTCTTTCCTTCGCTTGCTCCTTTTCGTCTGCCCTGTCCTTGCTGTACCCCGGCGATGAAAGACCTCCGATATTTTTACCAACGCGACTCGGCGACACTTCCATCCATTGATCATCTCCATCGCCGTAGTGCTCGCGATAATGATCCACAAAGTCGCGAGTTTTGATCTTTGCGTCGCAGCGATAACACACAATGTGGTCTCTTTTGTGATGGACCTGCGACAGGTGGTTGTAAAACTTGTTGAACGCTAGGAAGGTCAAGCCGCAGTTGATGCATCTGTAACACACTCGACACTCGGCAGGTAAGTTTTTGCACAGTAATACATGCCGCGAAAGGTTTTGCTTGTGTTTGTAAATCATTCCGCAGCTGCTGCACGGATGATTGTACGCCGGGTCACCATTGTTGTAAGGCGCAGGCATTCTTCGAACCTGTTTTGCTGCCGTAGGCTTTCGTACTGGCGTTTTTGAGCTCGAAGCCAAAGAACTAGTTGCCGTTTGCAAATTGGGCGCCGGCTGGAGTCGGGGCGGAGGGCGAAAAGATTCACCGACCATTTGTTCGTATTGGCGATCGGAGTGCCGCGACAAATGACTCAAAAGTTCTTTTCGGTTGACCAACGACCTCAGACACATGTTACATGTGAAATATTTCTCTGTACCGTGCTCCGGAACCACCAACGCTATTTTCATTGCGCATTGGAATGACGCTCCGCAATGGAGCTTGTAAACCGAACGATCGGCAAATTCGGTCAAACAAGCTATGCAAGTGTACGGTCTCAAATCTGGCATGTGCTGGCGAATGTGATTCAACGTACTGCGCCGATCACTGAATGAAACTCCGCAAGTGTAACACGAGAATGTCTTCAATTGGCTTATTATGTTTTGCTGGACCGGTGTCAACGGCGAGTCTTTTTCCAAGCTTATCAGTTCGTCCTCCACGTCCTCTACTTCCATTTCTGTTTCTACGCCTTCCTCCTCGATCAAAGAATTTTCTTCGGCCACCAAGTCTTTGTCGCTTCCTGCCAATCTGCTCAAACGTGGACCCTTCAAAATCAATTGTTTTCCGCTATGAAAACGTTCCATGTGCTTGGCATAGCTGTGCTTCGAGTGCAAATATATTTGGCAGTGCGCGCATCTCTGCTTGTAGCGCCGCAAGCCCCGATAATGGGTCAGGGGACCTCGCCGAGTTTTTTTCTTGGATCCCTTCTTAGGCTTGGACGCCAAGGGCTTTGACGATTCCTCGGGATCCGCCGGCACCGATCGCTCTTCCCTGTGACCGCCCACCGCCATGGGATTCAGCAACAGATCTGTGCTACGTCCCGATTCCGTCGCCGTTCGATTTTCTTCACCCTCCGGCCATTCTTTCTTGATGCTGGTGGCCACTTGATTCGTCTCGACGTTCTCCGGCGCCCCATCAACGTTATCCACCTCCCCAGGTTCCTCGTCCGAACTCAGAGCCACCGCCGCCCCGAGCTCCATCACTTCCTCGTAATCCGGTGGTTCGACCTTGATATTTCCCGCCTACAAGACAAAGACCGCACTTCACACCCGACTTATGAAAAATATGCGAGCAGGACTCATACTCACGCTCTCTGACTGCGGAATGAGACATTGCTTCAATTTCTGCTGCGAGCGCAGACAATACTCCTTGTAGGAATGCCATTTGTTCACTCTTCTCAGACAATCCGAACATATAGACGTTGACAATTTGTCATTTGATTGAATCTGTCAATAATCAAAAGGAAAAACTTGTCGAGTTAAAATATTAAAATTAGGACGTTCAATTTTTTTTTTTCCTCAATTTCCAAACATAGATTCAACAATTTGCTGCAGACTGTAGTAGAAATCAAGTCAATTCGAAGCTGGATGAGGAAAAAGTTCCGTTTCGATCGGGAGATGCAAAATTTACGACGCGAACTCTCGGCGTTTTTGAAAATCAAACGAAAAAAGCCAGCTGGTATTTTTTCAAGTCAGTCATGTCGAAATAAACGAAAGTGATGTCGGTTTTTTGAATTTTTCTCTGATTAACGGCGTTAAAAGGTAACGGTTCGTCTAATTCAATGATTACCAATTTTAAATGACCCTTACGCTATATACATAAGTTGTATTTATTCATACGGACTGTCGCGAGGGTCGTTGCGTATATATATGAATAGATTAAAGCGGTACATACACATACACGCACGTACGCCATACACATGCGTGTGTGTGCGTGTGTGTGTATGCACGGTGCAACAAACCTCTATTGAAAGACAAGTTTGAATTTTAGCCACAAGCGAAACCGCCGTGATTGCTTGATCAGCGAAAACCGATGACTTTGGCTCCTTCGACGAGAGACACAATCTGCACACGTTTCCAACATTCCGCACATCGACGATTTCATTCATGTTTGATTCTCGCTTTTATTTTTTACACTTTCACTGCGCCCCGACTCACTTACTTCCAAGATTTTCGATTCAATACCCAGCTCCGCATTAGATTACCCAGTACATATCTACTGGAGCCATACAAAGTATTTTTATCGCGATTTACATTTGATCAAACTTTCAATTGTTGCTTTCGGCATTCTATAGGTTAGAACAAACCGAACAAACGGTAACGGAGCATCCTCTTTACAACTGTAGAGTGGATTTGTAAAGATAAGCGAGAAGGTCGACCAGTGCCGCGAGAATTGTTGCCGCACTGGTTTCGCTGGTTGCGCCTCTCGTTTCAAACTTCGCCGGCAGAGCGCCACGCCGCCGATAAGTCTGGGCTCTTGCCACAGTCGGCTATGCACATATGCATTTTTCTTCTATTCGAATTTATCGACACTGAGATATATGACGATCATCCTATTTGAATACCGTACATCTTCGATGGACCTCCAAACGTTTTATCAAAAATTCATACGAAGGAATTATTTGAAGAAGATTTTTAAAAATGGATATTCTAAAAAAAATGGCCTTTTACTCTGGTAGATCGATAATGAGATTAATTACACAATTGTAGGACCTGCGAAAGATTTGTAAGAAAAACAGTCATACAGAAACTTCGAGAGGTCCGGCTCGTTCAGGGACTCGGGGGCAGTGCGGTGCGCGCCTCCGCAATTTTTTTGCTCTCTCTCTCTCTCTCTCTCTCTCTCTCTCTCTCTCTCTCTCTCTCTCTCTCTCTCTCTCTACATCAATTTCTTCGTTGTCTAGACTGTAGAAAGCCACTCCACCGCTCGCGCGCCCTCTTCCGATGTATGACCGAGACTGTTGGAGGGTCAGTGGACGAATTTCGCGGATAGCACGCTTCGAAGGAGACAAAGCGGAAACAAACATATATCGTCCGGTTTATCTCGATATTAGTTTCATTATCTACTCCTTTTGTCATGACGTTAGGATTTTACGTTTGAAAACTGTGATAATTTCGTTTCCGCCTTTTCTCGTTGCATTTGTTCAAACATTTACACGATATATATACTGGTTTTTTTTTAAATTTTGTTGTTTCGTTCTTGTGATACATGGAAAAAAGCACGACCACATCATACAGCCAAGAAACAAAGTGAGTCACTTTAATACTAAAATATATCGATAGGCATTTTATTCATGCTTGTGAATATCGTTGTGCGTTGCTTCGAGCCTATGGGTATTGTAGCAATAATACACTCAGAGAGACCGGTTTGTTTCCGCTTTGTCTCCTTCGCCACTGACCCTCCAACAGTCTCGGTCATACATCGGAAGAGGGCGCGCGAGGGGGCGAAAAAAACCGCTACCAGAGTATATATACTTTTTATTGAAAAATGTGTCTTTTGTCTTGAACAGTGTATTGTGATGAAAACCTTCCAATAATTACCGGCTCAAAGAAAAAGACAAAAATCAATCGAATAAGAAGAAAATTTTTTGTTTTATTTAAATCCATGAAATCGTATGAATTCCCGATGTGATCGATTCCTCCGAGAAACGAGCAATTGAATGATAAAAATTCGGCAATTCCGAAGAATTACAAAATCTATGAATCCAATATTTTCGATGTGAAAAAAAAGTTGATAATCTAGTTCGAAGTGGCCAGTAGGAACGGAAAGTTTTTGGCAATCAGTAGTAAAAGCTCGTGTGACATCGGACGAAATTCTCAAATTTAACATATATATTTCGAGGAATGGTCCTTCTGGCCGAGGGCGGTTCGAGAAGTATTGGAATGACCGGCTTCATGCTCGAATACTCAGAAAGAGACGGAGAGAGAATTTTACGTACACTCGAGTCTTTTTCTCTCTTTTATGCGATATATATTCTTTCTATATACAGTAATACCGGACGAATTATTGGCAGGAGGGCAGAGACTGGCTTTGGCCTCTTTTACAGCCGATAACCAACGTGAAACTTGAGAATTCAAGATCCGCTTCGCGATCCTCTTCGCCCCAGACTATTTTATTTATTTGGTCCAGTGCACATCGTGGGATAAGATGTGAAAACCAAAACCTTGACAACATTTCGGTATTTCCCGTTAAAATAAGCATGGAAAATGTCAAAATTTTTATTCTCAAATCCCCAACCTCCAACTAAAACGACATAAATGATTTTCGAAAAATCAACTTTTTTTTCAGTATTTTTTCTCGTCCTGCTTGTGCATCATAATTTTTTTCGACAGCCCAAAGTTTCGTTGATGTTGATATTTCTTGTCACGCACGAAGTGGCACGAAGTGTCTGTTTAGCTGTTGGTCCACTCATTGAAATCACCTTTTATGGATAAGATACTGGGCTGCCTCTCTCTCGCTCTCTTTCTCGCTCTCTCCCGCCCTCTCTCTCTCTCTCTTTCCTTCTTCACAACGTTGACGATGTAGCGGCAATTCGTCAGCGTCGTATTTCCCCACCATCGATCGAACAACGGTGAGCCTATTGCAGGAAATGCTCGATCACCGAGTCATAGAACGGTTCGTACTTGTTGTGAAATCGCGCTTAATCGTCCAAAATTATTGAACGTAAAAAACGACCAAAGGAACCGATCATTGCTCAACGGGGGCAGGCAGAAAGTCCAAATACTTTTTTATGCTCCGGACGATTAATCTTCAGGCTCAAAGGAAAATAAAAAATTATAAAATCATTACATCTTTTTTTTTCTCGCAATAACTCGAATAATAATATCATTAATAATTATTATTATAAATGGTGATAATTATTATTATTATAAATAATAATTATTAATAATAATGAATAATAAAAAATATTAATAAATAATCATAATAATTATTAATATTACAACAAAAATGCAATTATTTTCAATAATTACAATTATTATCGTTATTATTTTGAAAAATATAAATTTTCTCGATACGAAAAAATTTGAATCAGTTTTGTCCAATGCATTTCTGGGAAGGAC
The DNA here is from genome assembly GCA_030522525.1 of Campopleginae sp. 14b. NCBI lineage: Eukaryota > Metazoa > Arthropoda > Insecta > Hymenoptera > Ichneumonidae > Campopleginae sp. 14b. The sequence continues at coordinate 7,602 of JAPYYS010001318.1, forward strand.
AACAAAAAATTGCATCAACTCGACGAGACTCGTTATTACGAACGAGGATGTACTCAGATATATGGTGGGTTAAAAATTGCGGGGGCGAGAATCGTCCTTGAGCCTACTGAACGGTTACAGACAGATAGGAGAAAACAAACACTTTGAAAATAATAATTTTTCATTAGATGAAAAATGGGTGTTTGAAGAAAAGTTGCAACGTGGTGGTAATTAAAAATATAATGTTTTCTCATGGTAAATAAATGAATATATGTAGAGATATTTGTTAATATCTTAGCTGTATATGTTGACGTGGGTCGTCGTGAGCGTTTAACCGTAACGGAAAAGAAAAAAGAAGAAACTCCTCCGGTCGAGTCGAAGCGTTATTTTTCGTGTCTATCTGTATTTCCCATTGCCACGAACAAGCGCAGGCGTTCACGCTCTTTAAAGACGCTTTTTGCTCTCTCGCTCAGGGCTTTTTTTCACTATCTATAACGCTGAATTTCGTAATCGGCCACGTTCTTACGCGTCGCCGGGCCTCTCAAATGACAATGAGCCTACGTTCAACCTAAATTAATCGAAAGTCCATACTCACGTATATTACATATGCATCGAAAGACACTCGCGTGGGTATTATTAATATATGTATCGTACACTCTCCCATTCTTAACACGTACCGTGTTCAATCCCAGTCGACACAAGTCACTACCTCTCTCAATACATGACTCATTGTTGTATCTACTTTGTTTCATTCCTTAATTATATTTTGATTGGAAACATCGTCCAGCTTCCTTTTAGAGAATCTTTTTTTTTTTTTACTTCTTCCTGCCTTTCGAGAAACTTTTTTTTTCTCATCGATTTATTTTGCCCTCGACACTGGGGCACGATATTTGTCATTCACTTTCATCAAATTTCGGTTTTTTTTCATTTTTTTTTCTTTGCAAACTTGAAAAAGTTGATTTTTTCTTGTTTTTTGTGGCAATTTTTTATTTTTGTGCTTGTTATTGGTGATAATTATTATGTCTCATTGCAGTGAACGAGAGCATCGACTCGTGACACGTGGATATATATAATGGAAGTTGTCCTGTCACCCGGTAGATTCGGTGACGAGACACCGGGAGTGCCATTCCAGAAAGAAGAGATACGAGAATGGTCACACGTCGATCGTCTCACTGGTATGCTCGAACGCGCACGAGTCGAGACTGGAAGATGGCAAACGTCCAATCAGGGAGCTGCTAAATCTTATGGCAAAGTACGTACTTTTTATATTTTTTGTTACTCTAGAACGGTTAGCTGGCGTTGTTGACTAATTTTATTGACTTCAAGCTGAATTGCAAAGGCTCACGGGATCATGCATTAAAAAACAAAAAAAATGAGCCCAAGTTGAACGCTTTTCGTTCATTCAGTTTTACCGGAGATATGAATTTTTTCAAAAATTGGGGTCATTTTGACCCTAGGGTACCGGAATAGGTGAAAAAAATGAGGTTACCGTTCTCGGGTTAATGTCGTTCGTCATATGAAGGAATAAAATGAAATTGAAATGCTGAATGTAAAAAAAAGTGAACCCTCAAAAATAATGACCAAATATTTATGATAATTTTCTAATTAAAAAAAAATCCTGGCATCTCGTTAAGAATTTTTGATTAAAAACGTAAAACATGGCTGTCAATTAGGCAGTGGAAAGTTCCGCGAAACATCGTTAACGCACCCCCTCTTCCTAATTCTGGAATTTCTGAATCGCGTTTTTTCACGCTTCAGTGCCAGCAACGTTCTTTTTTTTTCTCCTTTATTCCATTTCAATGATAATTTTCGAATTATCATCACGAGATTGTACACACAATTATGGCTTCTTATAATTAAGAAAGAATAATAAAATGTGAAAAAGAGATGAAACAAAAAAAATCAGCCAAGCCGGAAATAAAGGAAATAACAATAACGATTTTCACCACACTCTCTCAAGGTGATAGACTCCAGGGAGAGAAACTCGGCGGATGGAAGCGTCGTTCAGAGAGCGCGCAGACAAGTCGAGATATTTCAGAGTCAGGGACGCGGCAGATCGGTACAAGTTGTACGCGCCTCCCAATGGTCATCCTCCAGAGTCACCGACTCCACGTCGATCCTCAGTAATTCTCCGAAATTTCCGCTTCTCCCTAAGGTTCGTTCATTTTTAGAAATTCCGCCCAATTTTTATGTTTTATCGATATTTTCGATAAATTTAGATATTTCCATATTTCCTAAATAATTAAATAAAAATTTATCCAATTGAAATCAAATTTTATTAAATTAAAATTTAATTACATTGAATTAAAATTTGCATTCAAATGAAAGTTTATTAAATTAAAATCGAACGAAATTCGATTAAAATTAAAATTGAAATTAAATGAAATTGAATAAATTTTTTAATTAAATCAAAATCAAAATGTAATGAAATAATTTAATTTCGATCTTTAATTAATTAATTGATCAAGTGGTTGATTGATTAATTAGAGCCAAAAGACGAAACAGAAGGAAAATTAGTAGCGCCCTCGCGTTTGGAGACTGCGTCAGACAAGAAAAGTCTCTTGCACGAAGACACGATAAGCGAACGTTTGAGTGCATTGTTGGGAACATTTTCTTATCCGGTGTCGTCGACAGTGCCATTGCGAAGAATTGACTCCAAGTACTCGAGTCGTGCAGCAATTTTGAAAAACTCAAAAAGAAGCAACTCGAACGAGGATTTGGCGATATTGTCACGCGATAAAATTAACGAGATCGAAAAGCGGCCAGTTGGGATGGAAAATTGTGGGATCGGCGAAGATAGTGGAAGAATTAAATACTCCGCGTTGAATGTCGATCGGCCTGAGTTTGAAAAATGTCGAAAATCCTCCGCTTCGCTCCGTGAGGAGGATACAAAAATTTTGACGTGTTTAAGCAACGAGGAAGCGAGCAGCCGACCCGCCAAATCGGCCATACAACTTCTTCCCTCCAGCAAGTCAAATACTACGGTCGTAAACTTAATTAACGACTCGAGATCAATAAAAAATGCGGAAATACTCGAAGGAGATGTTCCGAACGTTAATTGGATTCCGACGAGCTCGAAAAGTCTCCGAGAAACACGAAAAAACGAGGTGGAAAATGGTTTCATCCCAAGAAATGATAAATCCGAGGAATCTGACGTCTCGAATCTCTCTCACAAAGCCCCGAAACGCGTCGGTTTTTCTAAAACGGAAATTCACTTTGTCGCGGACTCGGGGAAAGTCAATATCGTCGAAACCGACGAAAAACCACCACCAACTAATAAATTTCGTCGTAGAAGACGTCTAACGAACGTTGCCAACAACAAAATCGTTCCCGAACTCCACGGCATCCCATACGAACCAAAAATTATCGATCCACCTGTTCGTTCGATCACAGCCCCTTCTGATATCGAAGATGCTCCGAAAAACGAGCATCGAGGACACACGACCACCGTCAAACTTGGCAGTGAAATTGTAAACAACCACGAGAGAGGTAATTTCATTTCTTATTATTTTTATTTTCTTTTTACCAAACAAATTTCATGAATTTTGGACTAATCTTGTGAAAACTTTTTTTAAACTTTTTAAATGTATTTATTTATTCATTTTTTTTCGTTTATTTATGATTTTCTTATTAAACAACATTTTGTAGACTCTTCCCGCATGACGGTGGCTTTTTTTTATCTTGTTTTTCTAGTAGAATACAAATCGTACGTACCACTAATGCAAGCCTGTTGAAAACTTGACCCTAGAACGGTAACCTCATTTTTTAAAAATCTACTCCGTCAACCTGGGGTCATAAACGAGTTCAATTTTGAAAAATTCATATCTCTGGTGAAATTAAATGAATAGAGCTCAACTTGGGCTCATTCTTTTCGTTTTTTAATGCAAGATCGCGTAAGCCTGGGGCAATTTTGCTCGGAGTAAAAAAATCAGTCAAAAATGCCGTGAAACGATAAAAAACGGGAGAACGAAGGGAGAAAGAGCGCGGGATTTACGCCGGGTTACCATTCTGGGGTTAATTAGAGTTTTTCCCTCGTTTCCTCTTCGTAGCGTCGTCGTAGCTTGAGTTTCATTGTTACGCGTTTGACCAAGGTGGCTTGTAGCACTTCCGGTTGAGCGTTAAATTTTCAAAGCTCTGGAACTCCTAGAATATTTAGCTCTCCTAAAAATAGTGCAAAATTCACAAATGACTCGAACCTTCGACGAAAAAAAATGGTTTCTTTTCTGCATGTCTTTTGTATTCCTATTGAAGATTAGAAATAACCGTTTTGCAAGTGTACTAAAAGAAGCATCCCAGAGTTTTTCGTTCGTCCTTACTTGGTCAATGGTTTTCTCGACCTTGAAAATCTTAAAAACTAGATTTTCCAGGACTTCAAGAAGCGACGAGCCAGGGAATCCTCCTACGACTCGAAAATCGTATTTACGATCGTCTCGAAGCTTGTACCTCGAAAAAAATCGACGATTCCGATTTTTCTCAAAATTCACACCACGAGACAGCCATCACAATGGAAATCGAAGAGAGTGCCTTAAAATCTACTCGTCTGGTGATGAATTTGACGAAAAATCCAAAATCATCGAAAATCATGGCCGAGACGGACGTTTGGGATAATCGCGAGAAAGGAGACTTGTTACACGACTTCGGCGCTAACACAACGAAGAAAAATCACGATCATCTTGCAAGTCATTGCGTCGAGTGGCAAAATGAGAGCGAGCCGAAATCCATCGTCCTCGAGCCACAGGACATTAAAATGCCATTGGACCATCGAAATATCGATCCTTGCGAATTCACCTTTCCTCTGTCCAAAGAGACTGAAAATATTCACGAGACTATCGAATCCTTTATGATAGGTAGACAATCGTTTGATTTTTTTTTTTACACCCATTTTCATGTGATTTATTTTCTCGAGGGTTCGCAGTCTCCAGAGTTCTAAGTTTTTATTGCTTTCGAATAAGGGAATACGATTTGCAGAGCTTAGAACAAAAAAAAAGTGAAAACTTCAGGACATACGAGGATTTAAGAGAAAAAATACTTTACAATTAAAACGAAAAAACATATTTTAACCCTCCGTGGTCACCAGGGGTCAAAATGACCCCAAGGGCAATTTCGAGCTAGAATCACTTCAAGTTATTGGGGTGCCCGCATTTTATTTTTGACTTTGCTATTTTACTGATTTTTTTTCGCCATTTTGAAAATTGGATGAAAAATGTTTCCCTCGATATTCTTGTTCGGAAAGGTTCGAACTAATATCCTGAATTTTTATGCGTCGTTCGGAACGATACTGGCAATTCGGCAAGCGTTTAAACATGGCTGGGATCTTTTTGACCCTGTATTTCTGAAAAATTGAGTCAGGAAAGTTGCCCGGACTCACTTAAGCAAATACTCCTAAACGAAAAGCGAAATTGATGGATTTTTCTTTTACAGCGAAAGAAAAAAATGGTCCGAATGAGCAATTGGAAACCGAGGCAGACCCGACGCCGGCATTGCTTTTAAAGAAGGATTTCTCGAGCCAAGATTATGACGTGGTGTGTAGAGATGCAGAAAATAATCAAGTTGTCTTAAAAATGGTGACGACCCACGAGCCAACGATCGCACGAGTCGAAAACGATCACCTTTCCAAAGGACTTAAAAAACCAACGATTAAGAAAAAGACTACGAAAACTGAGATACCAGCAAAGAAAAAATTGGCAAAAGAGCATACTTACGTTAATATATTTACGGGATCAAAAAATTTACCGATTTACGAGAATTTCAGACTTGCTGAGCCACGAAGAACGGAAAAAATTGGAAATTCTTCGAGTAAAATGGAAAAATCCTCTCCGGAGAAAAGCTCTCGAGTTCCTGATCCGAAAGGTCCAATCTTGCTGGCAAATAATGTCCCGGTAATGAGCTCTGTGGAAAATTCTGACAAAGGGAACAGCCCCGTTGACGGAAAGTTAGTAGGAATTCCAGAATCCTCAGCAGCCTCGACGGTCATTGGCAACAAATGGAAAGACAGAATCAAGGAGGACAAAACAAGTAATAAAAAATTTGTTCAATCGTCGTTGAACTCGAGCGGCAGTTCGACATCGCGAACGAGCAAAGTGTCGAAAAGTTTGATGGACAGAGCCATTCCAAAAAGTCGAATGTCTGTCTCGTCGAATGAGAGAAATTCGAGACTTGTGAATGAAACTCCCGGTTACCACAAAAAATCACATCCCTCAAATTCAAGCTCGAGAGAAATTTCTTCGACGAGGGCCACGAAGAATAACGAACCTCGAAAAAAACCCATGGAGGTGGTTTACCAAACCGCTGTATATAATATGAAAAATGAAAAGCTTTCGAAACCTCAGAAGGGCAAAGAATCCAAGGGACCGAGATATCTCAATGAACTCATTTGTGGTGCAAAAACTAAAAGAGACTCCAAGACGAAAAGTGATTATTTAACGATCTTCATATTATTTTTTAATAGCAAGTGACAAGAAATTCATTGACATTGAAATTGACGTTCCTTTTCAGCCTCCAACACGGTCCAACATTCGGCTCATCATAAAGGTGCTCCGCAGGCTGTCCGGTGAGCCATTTCCTATTCTCTAGACTCTAGACTTATTCCGTATTCCGTTTCCGGGGTCAAAATGACCCGAATTTTGAAAAATTCATATTTCCGGTAAAATTAAACGAAACGCGTTAAACTTGGGCTCATTCTTTCTTTTTTTAAACGCAGGATCACGTGAACTTGAAGTCATTCTGTTCGAAGTAAAAAAATTCAAGAGAAAGGGTGCGGGATTTAAAGTCGCTTGGGATCGTTTTTAAATCGATAAAATATCATTATCGTGTTGAATAATTAATCAATGAACCTCGACGTTTCATTTGACCTTGAATCCATTGCACACTGAAATATCAGAAAGACTCACCAAAAATAATGCAAAATTTTGTTCTCCTCAGACACTGGAAGTGAAGAAATGAGTCTGCATGCAGCGGCTGTAACTTTCCTAAAAGCATGGCGTCCTTATTAGGACCGAAAGTGCTTCGAAATGGCATTCCGTCCAGTGATTACAAAAAGCTTATTAAACTGATACACGAATGAAGAAGTTTTTCGAAAAAAAAAGAATAAACGATCGCTCAGTATATTCTAGAATAATTTTTTTTTCTTCTGATTATCTTATCGAAGTTACGACTCCGTGAACTTCGGGCAACCAAGTCAAACGGTCACGATCGCTCTGGCCACTTTTTTCGCATTTGTTTGCCACGCCAGGGCATTATGATTTAGTCTCTTCAGTCTAATTAACGTTCAAGGAACTCATCCGCGAAAATGAATGTGAGTCGGTGCTTCCGAGCAATTTTTACATTTTCCGATTGTGAGTAATTCTAAGTAGAGGAAAAAAATGACATTGCAATTATTCGCACACGCTATTTTCCTCGAAGAACTCGCGAGCTGGAGAAAAATTGTGGGGCGGTCGTTTCCAGGAAGATATCGATATTCACATGGACAAACTGAACTCCTCCATTTCCGTAGACAAGCGGATGTATGCTGAGGACATTCAGGTGCTTTTGAAAAAGTTGAAAAAAATAATTCTTTATCCATTTTTTCATTTCTTGAATTTAATTCCCAATTTACTGACACGACGAATAAAACAATAATAAGGGAAGCATCGGCTATGCCAGAGCTCTGATGCGGGCGAAGCTGTTGTCCAATGACGAGGCAATTTCCATAATCGATGGACTCCAAAAGGTAGTAATGACAAAAAAATAATCTTCAGAAAGTGCAACGAAATTCAATGATTCGTCGAAAGCTCGATCAAATGGATAATTAACGATAAAAATAAAATTCACTTGAAAATCGATTACTCAGATCCAAGCAGAATGGGAGAACGAGGATTTTGTTCTGCGTTCTACCGACGAGGATATTCACACCGCGATCGAGAGGAGACTGACGGTGAGCTCTGGTGGAGGAAAAAAAAAAAAAAATTGGGTTTTCCCTTGGAATTTCGATTGAAAACAAATTGAGCTTGTAATCGTCACTGAAAAATTGCATTAATCCGTAGGAACTGATCGGGATAGCAATGGCCGGAAAATTGCATACAGGGAGGAGTCGAAATGATCAAACAATAACTGACACTAAATTATGGCTTCGTAAAGCCATAGACGAGATAGCAAAAACTTTGAGATCGTTGATCGAATTGTTGGTGGCACGAGCTGATAGAGAAAAAAATATCATTATGCCCGGCTACACGCACTTGCAAAGAGCTCAGCCAATTCGTTGGAGTCACTGGTTGCTCAGGTAATGAAAAAAAGTGTGAACGTTTTTGGTTCTGGAGCAGAATAATCAAATTTTAGTTTCGAAGTCATGCGTGGACTCTGAAAGACGATTACTCGAGGCTCGTGCAAATTCGGGAACGAGTTGACGTCATGCCACTCGGCAGTGGAGCTCTTGCTGGCAATCCATTCGAAATAAATCGTTTCCAACTAGCCAAAGAACTCGGATTTTCCAAAATTACTAAAAACAGCCTTCAGGCTGTGGGGGATCGAGATTTCGTTGGTAACTTTTTTTTCTTTATTCTCGCGCACATTACAACAACGATTTTCTATCGTCCAGATATTTTCCATCAACGATTTAGTCTCGTGGAAAATATTTTCTTTCAGCATACGCTGAATTTTCATTATTCTCGATTTCAGTCGAATATCTCTTCTGGGTTTCATTGATTTCGATACATCTGAGTCGTCTGGCTGAAGATCTCGTTATATACAGCTCCCAGGAATTTAATTTCGTTAAATTATCCGATGGTTTCTCAACAGGCAGTAGTCTCATGCCCCAGAAACGTAACCCTGACTGCGTTGAGCTTGTCAGAGGAAAAACTGGCACTCTGATTGGCAAAGTCTGCACGAACAAAAGTTATCAAATTTTTCTTCAATTTTTTGATAAATATTCATCTGATCAAGATTCGTTGATTATCAGTTAATGGGTTTGATGACAACCCTTAAAGGGCTCCCGTCCTCTTACAACAAGGATTTACAAGAAGACAAGGAAGCTCTGTTCACGAGCCACGACACGTTATTCGCGATGCTGAACGTGATCAAGGGAGCGATTGAAAATCTGTCGATCGACAAAGCTAAATGTCAGGCTGCCTTGGAATGTCACATGTTGGCGACTGACATCGCTTATTATCTCGTTCGTAAAGGGGTAAATTGACCATTAAATTTTTCCCCAAGGATTCGTCAAATTTGTCGCTTCATGAAAAATAAAAAAAATTCGTTTCTAGATTTCGTTCAGGGAGGCTCATCACGTGGCTGGTAAAGTTGTAGCATTTTCCGAATCCAAAAAAATCCAATGCCAAGAAATAACGATGAGTGATTTAAAATCGATAAGGTACTGCATTCCCGATTCTAACTCCGTGACCTTGATTCCAAAACGACGATATGAATATATTTGCTGTAACTTCAAGATGTCATTGACGGTTTTTCGTAAATTTCTGAAGGATCCCAAAGTTCTTTCTCTCGATTACAAACAGAGCAATTAATTCACGAAAAAAATGTTTCTTCCCAATTCAAGAATCAGTAGCAAAAGTGAAACGATGCAGCTAAAAAAAAAAAAAAAATTCACTCAGTCGAATTGGTGCATACAAATCATTGTAAAATTGAATTCTCACCGGACCAGTGCATCACAGCATCTTCCTGTAACGATGTTTCCTCCTTACAGTCCCAAGTTCTGTGAGGATGTGGCAGAAATTTGGAATTTTGAGCAGAGCGTCGAGCAGTACAAAGTGGTGGGTGGTACGAGTTTATCATCGGTAGAAAATCAGATCGAGCGACTTGGTGAATGGTTGCAAGAGTTGTGAAACTCCTAATAAAAGTTGAAGAGACGTATTTCCTTGAGAATTTCACGACCGTACGATTATATCTTTGTCAACATACGACGGAGCTATATTTTCTTCAAGAAGGCCAATGATATGTAAAAATACATATATTATTATCTATATACAATACTTTTTATAATAATAATAATATGATAGGTGCAGCAACCAAGATATACATATATATTATACATATAGTCATATTTTCTTATTTTCTCTCTCCTCTCTCTCTCTCGTTCTCCCTGCATCTCGTAGTTATTGATTTCTCAGTATTTTTCATAATGTTTTTTTTATTTTCCCGTTCACCGGGGAAAAGACGTGAAAAAATTGGACTTCTAAAGACGATAAGGAGAGAAAAATAAAATGTTTATCGGTGAGGCGATTATTTTCACTGGAAATCAAAGAGCGGGAAGGAGATGAAGAAAAATTGTGTGTAAACCTTCTAATAGACTTTGTTTCTATATTTTCTTTCAGTTAATTCGTTAAACGATCAATTTTGGTTCATTTTTCAATTTTCTCCGGCTCTCCTTTCTCTCTCTCTCTCCGTCTCGCTGATAAAAATGTCGAATCACGCACGAACAATGTTTCAAAAACATCGTAGATTTTTCGCACTTCTGCGAATCGATTTTTTCCAATTACGAGAACTATTTGACATACATTTTTTTTCTCATTAATATATTCTAAAAGAGGACAAAAAAAAACGTGTCGAATTTCGCCAATGCTTTTTTTTTTTTTTTTTTTTTTTTTTTTTTTTTTTTTTTTTTTTTTTTTTTATTTTTTTTTCTTTTTTTTTTTCTTTTTTTTTTATCTTCAAGGCACTCCAGATTTTTTTGTTTTTTTTTTCTTTTGTTATATTACATCTATATTTTACAATGGTGATTTCCGACTTGGTGCAATCGCTGCGATAATGAACAATGCTTCATCGAGCTTGAAAGTTTAAATGACCGACTGTTTTACATTGAGAACAGAAAAGATACGATTCACGAACTTCGGAGTTGAGATTAATCGTAAAAATAGGCTCGACTTTTCGAAAGAATGATCCTTGTTTTTTATTATGGTGAATTCACTGCAGCCGTTTCGGCTCTCAGCTTCTTCTAACTCTCTAGTTTTACAATTCTGGTTTAACTTTTGTAGTCACGTACAATTTCGTCGATAAAAATGTTTTTAATGAAACATATTTTTGAATTTTCATCGTTTTTTTTTTTCGAGCTCGTGGAAAATGGATCGAAAAAAGAGAGATGGAAAAATAAGATGAATATTCGAAGAGTTGCGTGTAGAAAAAAAAAAGAATATTGCACAGACGATGAAAATTCAGAGAAATTTGTTTTCTCCCGATTAATAAGAATAAAGCAATCTAAAAGGATCATGAAGTCTCGATGCTGAGAAGAAAAAAAAACGCATTGACGGGGGTAACTGTGATTGGCGAAATTGTGGCGAGTTGTCTAAGTATTCGTTATTTTTATCATCCCTCAACATCATTTTGTACAAAAAATACGACAATCCTACGAATTTAAAAAAAAATCGTTAACCAATCTCCATTGTCCGTCATCGTCGTTGAAAGAAAAAACACTTTGGCTTCTCGCGCTTATTTTCTCTCCCACTTTCTCCTTCGTAATCCCGGACAAAAAAGCCAACTTTTCACAAGCCTTTTGTCGTTATTTTCGTACATAAATACAATATTATACAGAGGACACTTATCTTAATTTACGAATGCATTTACACGTAAAACAACGTTGTCGTTGGATGCTTCCTTTTTTTTCCTTTATCCTATAATTCCTCATTATCTTTTTCCGTGATTTCTCAACGATAATGTCGAAAAGATATTTATATATAAATATATGTCTATATATGTACACATATAAATTCATACATACATCAACACACATATGTACTTGAATATATGTATACATATATATTTGGCGATATCAACAGATCGCTTTGTACATGTCGAGACGAATGTACATTCCAATGAATCAATCGTAACGAATCATTCTATTGGTTTCTCAAACTTTATCCAATTTAATCCTCGCGCTCTGAGCTCAGTCGGTTTTTTGCTGGTACAATTCCTTCAACGACTTGAGCTCGTCGATCAGCGTCTGATTTCTGTTCTCAAGTACTGCCACACGATTCTCTAAACACTTTATGTACTCTTTCTTTTTTCTTCGACATTCACGGGCTGCCTCTCTGTGTTTGGAACAAAAAACGTCACTCAATAAAATGCTCTGATTAACTTCTATTTTCGTACTAATCTAGTGCAAGGACAAAGTGAATCGAATTTATTTATGGAATTACATGCACCCTGAAACGGTAACCTTTTATTTTCTCGTCAATAATTTTCGAACATTCATATTTCCGGTAAAATTCAACAAAAAAGCTTCAGCTTGGGCTTATTCCTTTCGTTCTTTAACGCTGGATCACGTCAGCCTGAGGCAGATCTGCTTGAAGTCAAAAAGTTAGTCGATAACGCACTAAAAGGATAAAAAACGAGAGGCCAAAGGGAGAAAATGATTGGAAATTTGACCCTACAATGGTAATCTTATTATTTTTTTCCTATTGTGGGAACCTGGGGTCATAAATGACCCGAATTTCGAGAAATTCATATCTCCGGTTAAATTCAACGAAACGCATTCAACTTGGGCTCATTCTTTTCGTTTTTCATTGCAGGATCACGCGCGCCTGGAGCAATTTTGCTTGGAGTCCAAAAAAATTAGTGGAAAATGCGATAAAACGATAAAAAGAACGAAGGGAAAAAGGGTGCAGGATTCAAAGTCGCCCGAGGTCGTTTTTTGGCCGCAGGTTACCGTTCTAGGGTTGATTCGATGAATTAGGCTTTTTTTTTACCTGTTCTTCTGCAACCTCATCTCGCGCTTTCTGGCGGCGTCCTCAACTACTACCCCATGTCCTGTGTAAGCTGGAACATTGCAAACAGACTGTACTTCTCGAATAATACGAAGCAACTACAATATTGATGGATCGATCGATCGATCCATTTGGTCAGCTATTTTTCCGTCTTCAATTTCATTAGATTTAGTTTTTTTTGTAAAAATATATTACTAAAACGTGTTAAGCACAATTCAATAAGAAAAAAAACCACTTAAATCTACTCTGTTGATAAAAAGCTAAGAATACAATCGTTTGGAATAAAAATTCATCGTTTTTCGTCACATCGTGCCTCGCGCCGGGGTAGAAATTTCCAAGGATTCTTCGAATGTAGATTAAAGAAGAAAAGATTGAGTTTCGAGGAGGAAAAAATAGCAATTGAAGAAAAATAATAAATAAAAATAAAGGAAATAGGGAAATATAGAGAATTACGAAGAATTCACACCTGGGACAAAAAATTGCGTGTCCTGGCCCTGTGCATACTGTACTATAGCTCCGCCAGCGGTTGTTGCATTGCTCATAGTTAGTGTGTGAAGCCCTGGTACATCCTCACCCTGGGTTGCTATTTGTATAGTTCCCGCAGGTATTACTGCAAAACATTTTTAATTGTTTCTTTTTCGTTCCTTTTCTTTAAAACCGAATAAACATTAACGAGACTCTGCAGAGGCTCTCGATACACGGAACGTCGTACAATTCTTTTTCTAGGAACGGCAATCTCGCGTGTCTTGGTAACAATTCAATATGGAAAAAAAATCTATAATTTTGTAAAAATTCAAGAAAATTCTGTGTTTAAAAATTTTTTAAATTTTTTTTCTGATTATCGGATTATCCTGCGTACGAAATTTTGCTCTCGCGACAAGACACCATACCAAGTGACGATCGTATTTATTTTATCTTTTTGGTTCGATTGAGAACGATGAAAAAAACAGTGTGAAAATTTGGCAGACAGTACACACAGGGAAAGGAAAAAAGCGATTGAATTTTGGGAGTAAAAATGAATGTTTTTTGTGCGTTCGAATTAAATGGATTGAGAAGAAGGTATTAGTCGGTTAAATGGTAAATGGCGAAGGATGCACGAGCCTCACGGCACGAAAAATGACGAGTTCTCAACCCTCCAACGTTGTCCAATTTCATTCAGTTTTTATTAAGATATGAACAAAAAAAAAATGGAAAAAAAAGAAAACAAAAAAATTACAGACAGAAGAATATGATTGACCAACCTGTTTGGTAATGAAGCGAGTGGGAAGACATGTCACTGTCCACGTTAGAGTCGCACTCTAATGAGGATTCTATGGGAGGCAAATGACCTGCTGTAAACACCGAATATATTATTTCACCCCCGTGCCCGAAACTCAATAATTCTCTCTCTATCGTTTACCAATTGATACACTCATTTAAAAAGCTGGTTAACTATACGAAAATTAATTGAGGCCACCATCAACGTTTCTCATGAAGAAAAGTTGATTATTCACTAAAAACCTTTTTTACAATAACAAAATCGCTTTTTTGATATCTCATTCACTCGATCCATGGAGCTCACGTGCAGTCAGGTCATACAGGCAGGAATTATTCATTTTAGGCTTGCCTCTTTCTAGAATTTTCAATGAATACGTTCCTGCGCGTTGGCCGAATATTAAGACAGAGGGATTGGGTTCGGAATTGCGAGTTGTTTATGGAAAAGCTTCGAATGAATTGTCAAGCATGATCGAATGATGAAATTTTTGCTTCCTTTGATGTTTCCTCGTTTTTTCGGCACAAAACATTTTAAAAAGCTAACGAATGATGATCTACTACGCAACATTTTTAACACACCGACAACGATACGAACTTGGCATGGCATCCTACTTTTTCTACCGTTCACACGACATTGTTTTTCTCCAAATAATCAATAAATCTATATATTTCAATTTATCTGAGATTTTCGTCTCTCAAACATTTCAATTGCTCGTATGAACTGACATGCACTTGTAAATTTATTGCAATTTTCATTTATCGCGTTTCTTCTCCCAGAATATCGACAGTCGTGCATCGTCGAGCATTTTTTCTAAACACAAATCTACATTGAACTTTTTCTTTTTGGATTTACTTTAAAAATATGAAATTTCTTGCGAGCAGAGCTTTCGGTCTCTTACCTGCAATTTCGCTCGCACTCAAATCATTCAGGATCTTTCTGTAAGACGCTCTTCTCGTCAAGAGATCTCTTCTCTTCTTTGGTGAGTCGTCGTCCGAAAAACTGTCATCGCTTCCGGTTTCAACGACCTGCAAGTTTTTTTTTCATTTTTTAAATAGTTTTTTCTAAATTTGAATTTAATTTTTTTTTAATCGTTTTTTATCGGACTGACGCGATCTTTCGAGGCGAATTGGTTGTTTTCTCATGCTATTCCTCACCTGCAACGTCTGTAAACTTCCTTGTGCCGATTGTATGACCGAATTCTGTTTACTGACAAGAATAACATTTCCTTTGGATAATGCGACCGGTTGGATGTTCGTCGCACTCTGAATTACAGATTGGTGATTTGGCTGGATTACAGACTGCACCTTAACAATAAAAATGAGTGTCAAAATGACTGACAAATGGTAAACGGTTATGAACACTAAGTACATATTTTCATAATGAATAATGAATTCGTGGATATATCGTGGGACATGAGCTACCGAACTTTTCCGGGTTCGTAGGAAAACGAAAACAAACGAAACTTGGCAAATCGTTGCTAAACCATAAAACGTTCCATCGAAAACTAAGGATTTTCTTTACGATTTTTCAACCCGATAGAATATTCTCCAATTTTGATCCAAAGTTACGGGATATAGAAGATTTCTCTTCGCAAAAGCAGCGAATCGAAGTGAATAATCTTAAAAAATGAAAAACCATCAGAATTTTTTAACTTTTAAATAACGGAAAAAAAACTTTTTTTCAAGGAGGATGAGGGGCTACACACAATAATGTTGCCATGTTAAAAGCATAGGAAAATTCGAAATTATTGAAATTTGATAAAATTTTGAAAGCATTCCCTTTAGTATTTAATATGAATATACAAATTTATTAAGATTTTTCTTCTGCATAGTTTTCGAGTAATCGAACACTAGAGTTTACATGCATAAGCATAGGATTCAGATATATATAGGTATATTTTTTGCCTATTGTCAACTCCAGTTATTCGACAACTATGTAGACGAAAAATAGAAAAAAATTTGTGTTATCATATTTGATACTAAAGAATATTATCACCAAATTTTACAAAATTCTCATCATATTGTCGTATGTAGTCAACCTCCTCGAAAAAATCACGAAAAAGACCCAAAAAACAATCTTTTTTGTGTTCTTCTTTTCGTTGGCAGTCCAAAACAAGTATATCGTGTTTTTAACACTTGGATGGGTGACCCCAACCTCTTTAAACTCAAAGAGAAACAAACGGCAAATATTCTAAAATAAAGAAAAGAGCGCAACGTCGAGACGAGATACACAGGAGATGCTCCTGTATACCTGAGCGGTCCCTGACGCAGGTAGAGTAAGTTGGACAAAGCTGGTTGAGGCTACCAGATGGTGAGTATGCTGCTGATGATTTCTATTGATTGACTGTACCGATGTTCCTAAGGCAGGTGCAGCATCGCCGCTCCGCGAGCCTGGCGACAGTGAGTCAACAGCCGATCCGTTCTCTTCGACCATACTTTCCATAGCCTGGGGACCGCTAGCCCTTTGAAAACCAGAAAAACTTCAAATCGCCGTAGAACCTTTGATCCGCGACATAATATTTTAGTCACAAGGGCAATATCGAGCGGCGTCGAAATTTGTCAGACACCGACGAAACTTTTGAGGTTTCAGTTACCATAAAAACATGCCGTTGGTCGCAGAGTGAGGAAATTAATTGATCAAACTTGTGGACGATTTTATTTGCAAGAGAAAACGTCAATTTCACGTGTCAAATTCGGCCAGAGAAATTAAATTCAGGAGAAAATTAATTTGGCTCATTAACACTCAAAGCCCAAAGTTGCGTTCGACAATAGTTTGCGAAACTGAGAGAGGTTTCAATGTCAAATCCATTTATTCGTAGAATATTTTCTAGTCATTCAAATTTCCCGCCAAAATTGTTATTCTCGATGTAGCTTGTGGGGAATGGCGAAAGAGTAAAAGAGAGAGAAAGAAGAATAATTCGCGAACATGACAGAGCAAGGGCCAATCGTTGGCGAAAGGAAAAACGTAAAAGCAGGCAAGTAACTCGGAGAAGACAGTCAAAGGCGAGTGAGACGTTAAATTATGAATCACTAGGAAAGTATATATTGTTGTTTGAGAATGAAATGGGGAGGGAACGCGCGATGAAAAGATTTCTTTTCGATCGAAAATATCAACACAGGGACACACAGACACGCACTCGTACACACACGCACACGACATACACAAATTTGGTATCTGCAAATCCCCGCGTGTGTAGACGCCATATTTCGAAGGATTATAAAGTTCCCCTCCCCCGTGCTTCTCTACGCAAAGTGTCTCTCTCGCGTTTCTCGAACACACACGGTCTCGAGAGGAGACTCACACACGACAATGGGATTTTAAGCGCGATGTTGTTTGGGAAGTAAAACGTTTTTTTTTCTTTGCCGTGGTCACACTTGTCTTTTTCTTCTTTCTTCGTTTGGCGCTTGACGCGAGTGTTGTCGAAAACGGCACAACAATAATTGAATAAAAAAAAAACAATTGGTATTTGATAGAAATAAAAATACACAAGCGCGTGGTTACGAAGACGAAAGATTTCGCGTGTTTTCCGTACTCATCAATTGTTATTATTCTCCAGCTGGGGCTTTTGCAGAGAGGAGAGAGAGCTCTTCGGGTACTTACCAGTTACGTATTTCTCGTCACAAACTTTGCTGCAATCGGAGTGGGCAAACGGTCATGTACGTAGTAAGCCACGTCAAAACTCCAGTGGCTTCGTCACTGGTCGGATACACCGCGACCTCCAATACGCGCGTCACCATCAAAATGGCCGCTCGAGGCGCCCCCCACCACTTTTATTTTTCCACCCCCACCATTTCCCTACCTCCCGCAACCCACTGTACCGTCTTTTTTCACTCTGCACCACTCTCCTTCATCAATTTAATTCTATTATGTTTCAGTTAAATAAGTTTGCCAAACATTTTACGCAGTTACGCTCTTCCAATTTCATACTTCGACACTTTCAAGTATTTTTGACGACTAATCACTAGGCAATTGGGTCAAGAGTTTCTATTCATCACTCTGTTTTATCCACCGAGTTGTTCGATTGTTTGAAAAAAATACATAACCTTCGTGTCACATGTATGCATTTCGAACGAAACAAAAAATAGAACAAAACACGTACATGCGATTCGATAATGTTTCAAAAATATAACAAGAAATTCCAACTATCGATACAGTTTTATAGACCAACCGCCATTCGGAAAATTAAATGTTTTCTCAGATGATTCTGAAAGCGGAGCAATCAACAATTTGGCGGGAGGGGAGGATGAAGAACGAAGGCTGATAAAAATCATTTTGTTTCCATCAAAACAGCTGCACGGACTCCGGCAAGTGCGGGGTGGAGGGGGGAGGGGGGAGAGTAAATTCTTGGAAAAATGTGATTATAAAGCGCGGGAACCGAAATCCGATCATCCCATACCGCTCTCTCCATCAAAACATGATGTAAAATTGATTTTCAGATAATTTGGCTAATTACCAAGAAAACTTTTACGTTTATCGCTGCATTTAGAAGTTATGAGTTGGAAAAATTTCGTTTATTGTGAAACATTTTTCCGACTATTGCTACATACAATTTCGACGGAGGGAAAATGGAGAAAAATTCTAATGAATTTTTTAAATGATGAGAAAAAACGTGTCTGGTGTAGTAGAGAATTCTTCACGTCGGCTTTTTATCTCGAAACGCTTACGGAACGTTGGCAACGCGAGCGTACAGGGGGGCGCCGCTGACGTCATCCGGTGACGTCATTGCCACATTCGTGTATAGCTATAAATATGCAGATGCTCTTAAGGAACGTGTATAGTTATAAATTCGTGTTTTTTCCTCGTTTCGGGTATCTGTGTGCACACATACTCCGCCGATGAGTTTTTTTTTCCTCAACCTGGAAAGACTTTACATCGCTATGGAGATGTTTTTTCTTTCGTGCTTCACTCCTCAACATATATTTCTCTTTCTCCCTCTCTCGCACCCGTGACTAATACATTTTTCAACTTATTCCAAACTAACAGAAAAATCTCTTATTTCTCGAAATTTTTCTTTTCATGCGACCATTAACATCGCACGATATTTTTTCAATCCCTTTTTCAGCTTTTCGTGTATTTATTTATTGAATGATTTTTAATTCCGAATACTTTCGTGGGATAAATTTTGAAAGGAAAATTTCTTTTTTTTTTTTAAATTATTGCCATCAAATCCCTTCCCTTTCTTCGCCAACGTCTCGATTATTTACTCGTTCACTAGTGATTACCTAGCAAAAGTTTCCCCACCAATTCTTCCGACAGTTTTCCATCCCTGTAGATGCATCTGCCTCGCAGAAATGTAACACGAACTCGTCCGAATAATTCTCGTCCCTCGTAAGGCGTTAACTGCCAAAAGAGCCCGAGATAAAAAAATTTGGTTCCCGTGCTGTTTTTCATCATATTTTTTCCTTCATATTAGCGAAAATTTCTGATACGTACTTTGTTTTTGTGGAGGATGGCCTCTCGACGAATCTGCAATACGAATTTTAAAAACATTTTTTTAAATCGATTTATCGTCAAAGTTTGGACGTTATTCGAAAGTCATTAACAAATTGATCAATTAATTAATTGCCTATTTTAAATATAATCAAATTGAATATAATTCGAATTTAAATAATTTTTCAATTTTTTAATTGATCACAATCTGCCAATAAATAAATAAATTAATTAATTGATGAGTTATTAGTTGTCGATTCAATTATTTTATTATATTAAAATTAGTTGAATGATTAATTAATTAATTGAATAATTAATTGATTATTATTTTTATTAATTAGTTATAAATTGATGAATTAATTAATCAATAGAAAAATTGTAATTATAAATTGATTTTAGGGAAAACTTGGTGGAGGATTGTATTGCGATTAATTGAAAAATATACTGGGCAATAAAATGATATCGGTGCGAGTAACAAAATGATCGAATGTTTGGTAAGAAAATATGTTGATTTTGGTGACACACTCTACCGTGATTTTTTCCTCAGGTTCCCAAACGACAAAATCAGCATCGGCGCCGACGAAAATTTTTCCCTTTCGATCGTCGAGGCCGCACAATTTGGCGGGATTTGCCGATAATAATTGAGAGATCTGCGGTAGGGTGAAGCCTCTTCCACGTCCACCGGTCCAGGTCAAGGAGAGACCAAATTGTAAGGACGATATCCCACCCCAGGCGGACCCAAAGTCTCCCCTATTTTTCAAATCCTCCGTACAAGGAGAATGATCGGATACAACCATATCCAAAATTCCGCTTTTCAGAGCTCGCCATAACTTTTCTCTGTTCTCGTGGCTACGAATCGGCGGACAACACTTGTACTCTGTCGCACCTTTTGGTACTTTTTCCGACTCGAAATACAAATAATGATGACACGTCTCCGCCGTCAAGGAAGCATCAGCTTTCTTCGCCTTTTCTACTACCGACAGAGCCTCCGCAGCCGAAAGGTGGACGATGTGACAACGAACTCTGAATTATTGCAAAAATATTTAAAAAAATAAAAATCATATTAAGAAATTCAATATTCACTAAAAACAAAATTAGAAAAGAAAAAAAAATAAAATAGGAAATTAAATTAAACAAAATTGAATGAAAAAAATAAAATAAAAATAAAAAAACTGAATTAAATAAAAGAAATAAATAAATGAAACTGAATTAAATCAAATGAAATCTAAAAAAATGAATGAAATCGCATGAAATTAGATAAAATGAAATAAAATTAAATGAAATTTAAAAAAATTAAATAAATTTGATTAAAATTGAATAAAATTAAAAATTAAAATCAATTAAATTTGTTTGGTTCTCTCGCAAAAAGTTGAATCGATACTTGTCGCAAATAAGGACAAAAAACTTCCATTCCAAACAATAATTGAATTCTCTGAGCTTAACCGACTTACCCAGATTTCTGACATGCCGACGCAACTTTTTCAATGGCTCGGGTTTCCATCACCGACGGGCGAGAGTTCAAAAAATTGATGTAGTCTCCAGGATGACCTTGAAAAAAATTCAACATTGATCATCGTCCTTTTGGATTGAGATTCCGCGAATGAAATGAAGTGACAATTCATTCACCTGTGCCATTTGCCTCCGCCATGTCGTCATCGATTTCACACTCTGCGTGAAACTGTAAAATTGAGCTTTTTTGAAATTATCTTATTTTATTTTTCTCTATTTTTATTGCAAACTCGAAAATACCGACCGCGAGAACAGAATCTGTGGATTTTAATTCTTCGAGAGCTTCGTCAACGTCGTCGAACGTAACGTGAGGAAATTCGTCAACCCCGCTCGGTAATAAGAAACATTTAAAACCGACAACTCCAGCATTTACGAGAGACTTGAGCTCATTCTGTAGGAGAAAATAATATTGATCGACGCTTTTTATTATTTTTATTTTTCTACTGTTCGTTCAATCGTTTCGAAATATTTTTTTACTTTATTTCCGGGAATTACTCCGCCCCAAAATGCAACATCGACGAATGCATTTTTTTTTGCAACTCTGGCTTTTTCCTCGAGATTTCCCAGAGTAGTTGTTGGCGGTATCGAATTCCTGGATAACCGAAATGACTGGGGATTATTTTCGCCAAAATGTGAATTTTAAATTATTTGATTAATTGAAAAAGTAATTAACTAATTGAAAAAATAATAAGTCAATTAAAAAAACAATTAATTAATTGAAAAAATAATAAATTAATTGAAAAAATGATAAACTAATTGAAAAATTATTTAATCGCTTGAAAAATAATAAATTGATTGGAAAAAAAATTAATTAAAAATCAGGACCTAATTTAAAAAATTTCGAGGAATTTTTCTTGGATTTCTACTTTATCGAGAATTTAATTTTTTACGTACAAGGGCATGTCGACGATTGTAGTAATTCCGCCAGCCGCAGCGGCTCGCGTCGCAGTAGCAAATCCTTCCCAATCAGAGCGTCCCGGATCATTGACATGAACGTGAGAATCTACGACTCCGGCCATGAGAACAGAATCGCCAAAATCTTCAAAAATCGCATCTGGATACAACTAGAGAAGAAAAACATCAAGTTTTCCCATTAAATTTTGAAATTTTATTGAATATGTTTGAGTAATTTTTTCCGTAAATGAAACACCATGAAAATTACCATTTACGGTCACCATATACAGGAGCGCAGTCGAAAATACTCACGTGGCGTAAGGATTCCAGATCATTATCTTCAAAGTCACGGACGATTGTCACGACCTTGTCGTTCTCGACGATTAAAATAGTTGGAAAAACTCCATTCTCGAAAACACATTTTTTCGAAATAAAAATGCTTCGTAGAGTCTCCATTTCTTTTATGTAATTTTCGGTTTTCAAATACACAAGGAGCAGGAATACAAGTACGAAATCGGAAAGCGAATTGGTTCGAATTTACCGGCGCGAGTTTCACTCGAGGAGGATTCAGTTTTCACTTTGCGACGAGGTCGATTGAAGTTGTCAACCGTCTTTATCGCTCGGTCGCCAATTAATATTTATTCTGCACAGTCGTCACGTTTCCTTCGCTCCTTTACAAAAGCTCCGAGCCTCGTTGAACATGAGAATAATCATCACTGCGATTGGAATCGACGTACAAGTTTCTTGAGCTTGTGTCAAGTGAACATTTTCATAGTGTGTACGCTGGGAATTTTGCCAACTTCGGCTGGCATAAATCAACGAGAAAATAAATAACTCCGGCCAGACCTGAAATGATGATTTATCGTTTGTCAAACAGAGATTCGAATCGGCAATTATCTTATCACAAAGAAGATTATTTCGCGGTGATTTTCAAATAATCAATTTCATCACACGAGCATTTTCGATTTCGCAACTCGAAAATGTGTTTAAGGTAAACGAATCCGGGCGGCTTCAAATCCCGCGCCCTTTCTTCCTTCGTTCTCCATTTATTTATCGTTTTACCGCATTTTTGACTAATTTTTTGACTTCAAGCAAAATTGCCCCAGACTCACGTGATTCTGCATTGAAAAACGAAAAAAATGAGCCCAGGTTGAACGCTTTCCATTGAATTTTACCGGAGATACGAACTTTTCAAAATTGGGGTCAATTTGACCCCAGATTACAGGAATAGATAAAAAAAATAAGGTAAATCGAAAACAGGATCATTCGCATCGGAATATTTATCAATTAAAATGGCAGATTACGTTTTTTCCAATTAAAAATCTATGACAGCTGATTGTCAGCGTTCAAGAATATTATTCAGAAAATTTTTAAATTGTATAAAATTGTGAGTTACCTTCGAACAGTGAAAATGGACGGTCAGGAACTCTGTCATAATCTTTAGCTTGTCGCATACACAACTCTGCAAATTTACATGCTCTGTAGAGGTGTTTTAAATCATTTGTGTGTTGGTACAGCGAGATGAACGTGTAAGCGTTTCCGGATACTCCGTGACACAATCCGTAACCCTTTTTAAGAATGCCACGTGTCCAAACAGCTTCTCCGCACTCGATGGCAGTTCGTAAATAAGATTTTTTCTTAAAAACCTGAAATTTCATAATTATTTTCACTGTCTACGCAAAAATATCCATTTTTCTCTCCCCCCATAGATAAATCATCAATTCGATGAAATTCAAACTCAAACTTTCTGCTTTCTATTATATTTCTGTAGATCCGACCGAATTTTTCATAATTTACTTTTTCTTTTTTTAATAAAATGCGAAAGTCGCCAAAAATACGAACTTTATGGGCTTCTACGAAGAGCATAGACATCGAAGGTGCACCATGACACCAATGCACCAATTTGTCGGAGTTGCTGCCCAAAGACGACGGAAAATTGCCCGAAGGATATTGCAATTTTTCCAAGTAATCCAGCGACGGTTTTATGTCCTGTTCTAATTGGATTTCCGTCAGATATTCACGAGCCTACAGAAACACGGACATTCAAAATTCCTTTTTTTTTTTATTATTTCATCATGGAGAAAAAAAAGTGCCAAGTTTTGCTGTATACTTGAAGTAAAACGTAGAGAATTCCAGCAAGCCCGTGAGCACCGCCAAGATATTGTTTTTCGTACCACTCGTACATCAAAGGGCTCTCATGATTACGAGCCCTCGAATACTCTTTCCCATCTCTTATGACTCGGTCGATTATCTAAAAAGATTAAAATTGTCATTTTTATCAAATTTTACTCTCTCAACTTTCGCGCATTCAAATGACAGAAAATAAAATGGAGAGTCAACCTGTTTGATGAGTTGATCCTCAATGGGCTTCGGGGGAATCTGCGAATTGACTAAAAGCAGTGCGTACAAGTAGCCAATTTTTCCATACAGCAATTCGTCAGATTTATCAGCCAGAGCATTATTAAGAAACGAGCACAATCTGCAATTAATATTTTTGACTATTATTTTATATTTCCTAGGAATCTCACCCTGGACAACATCGATATCTGTCAGAATTTCAAGTTTTTCCAAATTGTTAAACAATTGCATTGCAAAATTGGAGAAAATTTATTCCCAACCTGAGAATCTCTCGTCTCGCACAGAAATAATTGCTACAATCTTAAAAATCTCCATCTCAATGAAATCATATTTTAAGACAAGTTGCTGCGATATTTACAAAATTTATTCATTTTTTTTTTCTCCAAATTTATTAAGTTTCTGCAAAATTCAAAAATTTTAATTTTTATTATCAACTCATGATTATGATTAATTGGTAAATTGATCACGACTGTTAGCGGAGTCTGCTTTTTAACCCTTCAAGTGTGTACAATTCGACCCGATCAATTTTCTGCCACTAATCATTTGGCCTTTAATTATTGTTTATGTCATAAAATAAATGTAGGGCCATGGAAATGTCGATAATTTACTAAAAAAAAATTCAGTGGACTGTGACGATTTGAAAATCGCTCAGGGTCAAACTGACCCGAGATGTATTTATAGGAAATGTGCACTTGATGAGTTAATTGATGAATTTAAATTGTTAAGCCATATTTGACGTACTTTGTTATCAGTTTATGGAATTGCTCTTCGTCGCCAGATTCATGATGAATTATGGCACCCAGTGACAGAGGTCCAGGGCTTCCTACAAGGAAAGAAACGTGCCGGTCACCTCTTTTGTCACTGAGACTTTGGTCAATAAGTTCCAAAGCTCTCTAATGGAAAATGAGGAAGGATTTTGATTATAACTGTGGTTAGAGCTTCAATCCACATTCAGAGTAAAAAGCTCTGTGAAATTTACTCACTTTAGTGTAGGAAGATTGATTTAAAATCTTTCCAAATTGATAATACAATTGTGCGATTCCAGCAGTGCCTGTATAGATGGAAGAATCGTCACGAGTGTACCATTCTCTTTTGTTGTTTTCAAGATGCTCTAAAAAATCTTTTGATACGTGAATCAAGGTATTTCTGAATGAATCAGTGATCTAGAAAAATGGTAAATATTGCAAAAGAAGGGTAAAGAAATGTTTTTATTTAATTTGGGAAAAATACAAGAAATGTGTTTGTTGAAAACGTTGGTTTTCTTACGTCATGTTTAGTCTCATCAACTTCTTCGCAATGCATCGTTTGTGTATAATCTTTAAACGAATTTGGCCGATGTCGTCCATCGTTGACTGCATTTTTGTTGGTAAACATTTTCACGTTGCTGTAGTATTTTTGTTGTGTCGTATTTTTATTATTTATTTTCGAAACCGGGCGCTTTCCCACTTTTGTAACGGTTCGGCTGTCAAATCGCGATGTACACACACTGACAATCGACGACGAGAAAGAATATGCGGAAATATAGGAGGAAAAAGAGCTTTTAGAGCAAGAGTAGAGACGGATAATGCCAACGGATGAAAAAAATAGAAACCGCTTCCGAAAAGTCGACGCAGCCATGGCGCTACTCATACCGGGGGTTATTTAACCGTTGGAATTAGAATTTTGACCCCACCCGGTGGAAAGTAGTAGCAAATAGCAATTTATACATTTACCCCTCTCCGTCTTTCGATCCACATTAACTTACCGATAAAAATATAACGTGTTTGTATTATAATACAAGGGAGTGTATTGGGTCGCGATATACATGTGAACAACGACGATATGGGTTGTGGGCCATACAGAATTTTCATGCGGCAAGAAGCCCGAGAAACGACTTTGTGGGCACACTTTTCGTAGCTCTTTCTCTCCTCGATCTTCGTTAATTCTTGTTAAGAAATATATATGTATGTATGTGCCTATACATACATATTTCCACCTCGTTCCTACAGAAATATCTTACGGGCTTTTTGTGAGCAGAAGAAAGACTTTTGAACGGCGTTTTTTCGTGTACCTGTGATAGGAGAGAGGAAAAAGAGGAACCGAAAAAAAAGGAAGGATTTCTACTTTCGCAATGTCGACGGCCGATGAGGTTTTCGACAGCTGGGAAGAAATGGAGGAATCCGGGGTAAGCGAATTTGCTCGTGTATTCGCAGTCCCTAAAACGTGAAAATTTCAGACTATCGCAATTCGCGATTCGCAGTAACGTTTAACCTCAAATTTTTTTCCGAACGAACGTTTTCGCGGTGTTGAGATATTTTTTATTATTCCTCTCGTAAAAATCGTAAATGGCAAACGTGAAAAATGCAGCCACGTGAAAGAAATTTTTTTATTTTCACTCAAATTTTCTGTAACATATACGAAAATAGGACACGACCTTGAACGCTTTCTTACTTTTTTTCGTTATTGAACAAGTATGCTTTTCATTGTAGGCACTGGACAAAAAACTCAATTCTTTGCAGTTGAACACACCACAGTGCCTTCAAGACGCACAACTACAAGCGTAAGTGTCCATCATTTTTTTCTCTTCCTCGTCCTTGCTCTGGAAAATTTTCAGAACGTTATCAGTGCTAAATAATAAACTGTTGCATTTTCGCTTCCTTTGCTGAAGCATGGCGCTAAGTCAATTCTTTCTCTAATCAAAACGTAACTCAGCACTCGGAAAAGATTTTGATTTAAAAAAATTCTATATCTTTCTCTTCTAAAGCAGGTGCCTAAGTTTTTATATTAAAAATACCAATCTTGATTAGATTTTTTCATGGTTGAAGAGTCGAGCGTGCGAGATGAAATAAAAGACGAGAAAATGGAATTTAATATAAGCTTGGATGATAAAAATTTGCAGCCTGACGACAGGCAAAACAACGACGACCAGAATGATAATTTTGGGTGAGGACGGAATGCGTTCTCAGTACGTGCCGCCGAAGCCGACGGTGAAAATTCTGAAGCGCCCTCAGCGAGATTCTCAGGGCAGTGGGGATGGTCCGCTGACAAACGGGGACAAGCCCAAGCAGCCGATAAAGTCTCTGAAGCAGAGAGAACAGGAATATGCGGAAGCGAGAAAGCGGATATTGGGCGAGGAACGAAGTCCGGAGGAGCAAATAGGCCAAGCGATAAACAAAATCCAAGGGAAACAAGGGAACGGCGGTGGAGCAGGTGGGGCAAACGTACCGAGCAACGTGATAAGAATGCCTATCGGACCGGACGGTACGCGAGGTTTCAACGTGAGAAGGTAGCGAGTGGTGCGAGGAAAAATCCTCTTCTATACCCATCTTCTTTCTCTTGGAATTCTCCTCCGGCCGCGGAGAACGAACGAATGAGAGAAAACAGTGAATTTTCAAAAGAAAGACAAAAACCAAGCGACGGAGTTTACAAAAAAAGACATAAACGTAAGTGTAAAGGATATTTAAAGGAGAAAGAAGGAAAGAAAGGAGGAGAACGGCTATGAGGCCGGAAGCAGTGAGCAGGATGTCGCTCCCCGACTATCCGGGGAAGGGATCAGTCCCGACTCTCACGCAGAGCGAAAGAAGAAACTGAAGCGTTGGAAACTGGTCCCTGACGCGGTGAACGCGCCGCCCGGCTGTCTAAAAATGCTGAAAAACTTGAGACACGAGACGAAGGTCAAAAAGTATGACCTTTGCATTATGGGACGCGGAGCAAACGCCGTCAACGTCACACTGTTCATTGCCAATTAAATTATATCTTTTCACGCATTTCAAATTTAAATTAAACCTTTTTTTTCTCTTCCGTTCATTCATTATCATGAGCGCTTAGAACGGAAGATCGTTAGAGCCATCAACAATGAAAAAAGCTGATTTAAAAATGTAGTATCGATTAACTGACGTACTGAAACTCTTGGGACTTGGATCGAACGTCTAAAATAAGTCTCGTTCGCTCTCTCGTATTAAACAAATTCACCAAACTATCGTACTGCTTTATAATGTAAATATATATATACATACATATATATATACATGTATAACTTTCTTCTTCAGCAGAGAGATGCATTTTTCTCGAACTGACTTATTATTGTATATTAAAACAAGACGAAGCATTTTTTTTCTTCTGCGGAGGAAAAAGTGTGAGGAGTTTAAAGCCATAACGTTTATCAACTCTTTGTTATTTATTCTTACCTCAACCACTCGTCGCGTACAATTACTAAATATTCGTTTCCGTCATCTCAACATGTACTCGACATTTTATTTCATTTTTTTTTCATCATGACCAAGCGTTTTATCATTAAGTCACATTTATTAATAATTGGTGATTACTTTTTGAATATTTTTTATCACATTCATGAAGATACATAGCCAATGTTGCCAACGAGGAGATGAAAATTTCTCCGATAGAAATTTCCCGGAAGTGACCATCTAGGGATTTTTCAAATTCGAATGATAATTCAGCGGAAATTTTTCTGGATCCATTACAAAGTTATCAGGACGCGTGTCATGAGAAGCTTGGAAAATTCAATAATTTTCGACCCAAAATATCGAAAATCTTTCGATTTTTGGAAAATTCACGTTTTTCGTAAAAACACAAATTCGAGATAAAAATGAATTTTGAAAATATACATATGAAAAGAAAATTGTTGAATTTTTCAATCAAAACATAAAAAATCATTCGATTTTTGAAAATATCACATTTTCCGAAAAAAAAAAAAAATTCCACGGGCAACGAAATCTGAATTAGTTTGATCCACCGATTTCGGTCGTGGGTAATAGATTTCGAAAATATATATAGAAAATTATTGATTTTTCTAGACAAAATATCGAAAGACATTAGATTTTTGAAAAAAATCAAATTTTTTGAAAAAACCCGTTTCACGGGCAACGAAATCTCCATGATTTTTGTCCGCCCATGACGGTCGATGAAAATGGATTTTGAGAATATAAATTTCGGAGGAAAACTGTAGGGGATAAAATGCCGAACGTGAGTCTCCGTGTCCATGCGCAGGCGGCGAAGATTTTGGACTCGTTCTTCATCAGGCGTATACGTATACAATGTATATAGGACCAGTTTTCGTTGGGATCAGTAGAGATCTCGCTCCCGCGAACGAAGGGTCAACGGGACTGAATTTAGTTGTTACAACTTCGTGCTGCACGAGGCGTAACACCTTTCGCCGATAATTCATAATTACAACGAGCTACTTTCTCTCAGTCGTTTCATGAACAACTCACATTTATTTCAAAGTGTTTTAAAGGATATAAAAAAAAATTGAAATGCTCGTGAGGACTCGTTCCTTCGGGCTGGCAGGCCGATCAATAGCCAGGAATCCTGCATCTGGTAAAAATTGAAAATTTTGAATGACTAATTATCTGCATTAAAAAAATCGAATTAAAAAACAAATTTGCAAAATTCATGAAACCCAGAAATTGAAAAATATTTCGATTATCATGAATATCTATGTTTTGAGGTAAAAAAATTAATTGGAAAACATTTGCTTATTGCAACTTTTTGTTTGTGGAAGAAAAATTCATTGTTTTTCGAATAACAATCGATTTGAGGGTCTCTCGATCTCGGAGACATGAAATCTCTTTTGTTTGTGTGTTTAACAACAAGATATAACTTTCGCCACGATGTACGATAAAGTCTTGATCGTTATCAGGCTCTTATCAGCCGTTCTTTACGTTTGAATCTGACAATTCAAAGATAAACTAAAAATTCTTAACAGGAAAATTCTCGAGCACGTCACGAGTCAATTGAATTCTCTATTTTCTCTCAATTCTTCATTTAAATAAATCCTGACATTGCACAGTCAATGGGAACGATTTATACGACTAAAAAATGCGATTGGGAGCAATAACTAAATTGTTCTTAAGTGGCATCAATGAAACCATAATAGCCTTCAGTCTCGAAGGGTGCATAGACACAAAGTTCTCTCATTTCGTGGGGGAATTTAAAGAGCACATTTTCCAAGTCATTTCGAAACGATTTACACGATAAACATAATTTTAGTCCGATTAATCGACATTCGCGTTGGAATCAAAATGAAAAATAAAAAAATTATTTCCGAATTGAGGTCGCAATTAAAAAGCGACAATTTCTCTCCGTTCCATTTTTAATATATTTTTCCATACAAGGCCTTTTTTGGAGAAAATTTTTATCCACGACGAGTCATGCAGAGCCGAAAGGGCCCGAAGTCCATACGGAAATTCCGGGTCCCCAATCGCGTCAATTGTTCGACGAGCTGAATAGATTGCAGGTAATGATGATGCAACAAGATAAATTGTATTTTTTCAAATGTAAATGGAGATCGCTGGCTCGACTGTTTGTTTTTTTTTCGACGCTCGGATAACGTCCTCGTTTTCTTGGGTTCCCTGTCTCCTCAGGAAAACTTTCGTCGAGTCATCTTATTCCGTGATGTTTGATAAAAACATGAAAAAAGTCGATAACCCATTTTTTTTCTCTATTTTTCAATTGTCAATTACTCGAAAACGATGTAGAAGAAAAATCTTAAAAAATTTGTATATTCATATTTAATGCTAAAGAGTATGTTCACCAAATTTCATAAAATTCTAATAATTTTGAATTTTCCTATGCTTTTACTCTGGTAACATTATTGTCTGTAGCCACCATCCTCAATTTTTTGTACCTTGTTCGAAAATACTTTGAAAAGTGAAAATAATCAGTAAATATTTATTCTCCCAGAATGTATTGTTTGCCCAAAAAATAGTAGGAATAAGGACAAGAAAATGAGTGTAAGAATTTTTGAAAATTTCAGCAAGCAGGTTCTGTCCAACTTTTCGCCGATTATGAAAAGTCGGCTGGAAATTATATCGTCGATGTTGACGGTAACGTTCTGCTGGATGTTTACATGCAAATATCGTCAATGCCGCTGGGCTATAATCATCCTGCGATGCTCAAGGCTCTCTCCGATCCACGTAATCTCGTTAGTAATCGTTAACTTTATCCACGAGTGAATTTAACGTGAGAATTTGATTATTATTTTTTTTTAGTCGACACTAGTTAACAGACCAGCGCTCGGTGTATTTCCCAGTTCGGACTGGCCCAATAGACTGAAAAAGAGTCTCCTCAAGCCTGGGGTACGTTTCTCAGTCTGGTGACGTATAGAGAAAAGATGGAACGTTACTATCGGCGGGATTTTTTTGCATTTTAAACTGACGTTAATCTTTCGGCCTCAAGGTCAGTCCTCCGGGTCTCAACTGCCTAACGACCATGATGTGTGGCTCGTGCTCCAACGAGAACGCATTTAAAAACATGTTTCTCTGGTACGCTGAAAAAAAAAGGCATGGCGCGCCGTTCACAGCTGAAGAAATGGAAACGTGCATGATGAATCAAAGTCCAGGCTCACCGCGGTACTCGATACTCTCCTTCAAGGGAGCGTTCCATGGTCGAACGTTGGGAAGTTTGTCAACGACCCACAGCAAATATATCCACAAAATTGACGTGCCTGCTTTTGATTGGCCAATCGCATCGTTTCCGGTTTATAAATATCCTCTGGAGGAAAACGTGAAGGAAAACGAACGTGAGGATGAACGTTGCTTGGCCGAGGTAAGACAAAATCTGTTGAAAAATAAATCGAAAGAAAGAAAAATTCATAATTAATTTCAAAATCGAGATAAAAAGCAAAAAAATCTTTTTTTTAGGTCGAAAGTTTGATCGTCCAGTACGACAAAGAAAAAAAGGTCCCAGTGGCTGGCGTTATCATCGAGCCGATTCAAGCCGAAGGCGGTGACAATCATGCCTCACCCCAATTTTTCCAAAAACTGCGAAGCCTCACGAAAAAAGTACGAAAATTGCATGGAATCGACGAAAAATCATAAATCCATGCAGTGAATCAATATTTTCCGCGTCTTTTTAGTACGGCGCGGCTTTGCTCATCGACGAAGTACAAACCGGAGGAGGACCCACCGGCAAAATGTGGTGCCACGAACATTTCAATCTCGAAACACCTCCGGATGTTGTAACCTTCAGCAAAAAAATGCAATTGGGTGGATATTATCACACTGAGGAGCTCAAGTAATTTCTCGTTTGACTTTTAAACAAGGCGGCTACATACAACTATGTTGCCATGTTAAAAGCATAGGAACATTCAAAATTATTAGAATTTGATGAGCATATTTTTTCAGTATTAAATATGAATATACAAATTTATTAAGATTTTTCTTCTGCATAGTTTTCGACTAATCGAACACTAGAGTTTACATGCATAAGCATAGGATTCAGATATATATAGGTATGTTTTTTGCCCATTGTCAACTCCAATTTTTCGACAACTATGTAGACGAAAAATAGAAAAAAAAATTGTGTCATCATATTTGATACTAAAGAATATTATCACCAAATTTTACAAAATTCTCATCATATTGTCGTATGTAGCCAATCTCCTCGAAAAATTCACGCGAAAGAGTTAAAAAACAATCTTTTTTGTGTTCTCCTTTTTGTTCGCAGACCAAAACAATCATATCGTGTTTTTAACACTTGGATGGGTGACCCCACAAAACTCGTTCTCCTCGAAGCGATACTCGACGTCATACAACGCGACAACTTGCTCGAGAATGTAACTAAAGTCGGTGACTACATGCTCGGCGAACTGAAGAAAATTGAAAAAGAAAATCCCAATCTCGTCAATTCGTGCAGAGGTCGCGGTACTTTTATCGCGTTTGATTGCGCCTCGTCGCAACTTCGAGACAAAGTAGTGAAGAAATTACTCACAAAAGGTACCAATTCCGTAGGATAAATATCTGAAAGTGAAGGAAATCAAATTTTTCGATCGAGAGAATTTTTTCCATTTTTTTTTTTTTTTTTTTTTTTTTTTTTTTTTTTTTTTTTTTTTTTTTTTTTTTTTTTTTTTTTTTTTTTTTTTTTTTTTTTTTTTTTTATTTTTGTCCATGATATTCACCAACTCGATTTTTTGGAATTTCCTTTCCTCAGGTATTCAAGCCGGTGGTTGCGGTGCCGAGGCGGTTCGTCTGAGGCCAGCTCTAACATTCAAGAAGCAACACGCGGATATATTTTTGGACGCTCTTCGAGCAGTGCTAAAAGAATAACTCAAGGACGTGAGATGAATTCCTCGCCCACTTTCGCAAAATCCATGTCTTCCAGAATTTTTAGCGATGATAATGCGAGAAAAATATGACGAGAGATAAAAAATAGTCTTCCAAAAAGAAACAAACAAATGTCTTCCAAAATGAATCTGTGAATTTCCGATTCGAATTATCGCAGTTTGTTGTGTCAATGTGTGAAAAAACTGTTTCTGCAAATATAATTTCGTATGTCGATCAAGTGAAACGTGTTTGCTGACTTTTCATTTTTTCCCTTCATTATTCATTACTCATTATTTTAATTACTTTGTTTTTATATTACAATTTTTTACACTTTTGGGTTTGGGACTTTTATCCCGTCATTTTGAGCATTATTTCTGTAAAATGTTGATACTGGGCCATTCGACTCTTACGCCTCACGTACTCGATCGTTCGGACCTTCGATAAAAATATAAATTTATTACGATTTTTTCAACGAGCTCATTGAAAGCAAAAAAAAACTTAACGGATGCAAGAAATTAGCTATTAATTAAATTATTAACTGATTATTAAAATAAATTGAAAAAAAATTAACCGATGCAAAGGAAATAAAAAAATTATTTTCATTTTTGAAAAAGCCGTGTTTCTGTATATTGACCGAAAAAAAATACTTACTCGTAATTTCGGATCAGCTGAGCCATATTTTTGCGATAAATTCCACAAGCTCACTGCCATGCTCGCCAATCCTAGCTGTCGGAGATCCGCCCGCATGACCAAACGACTAAAAAGCTCCAGAGCAAGTATCGACTGCTTATCGAATTGATCCGTCGATCCGAGGTACTTGAGATGATTCAAAATCTCTTCAAGCACTTTTGTACAAATTTTGTTAACCTCCCCGATAAATTTACGGTCGCTTCCGTATAATTTGTCGTTTGAGTCGACCTGTAGTTGTAAAGAAGTTTCAGAAATCTTTTTCGAGCTTCAAACATTTTTTTATAACTTTGAAACATTTTTTAAAAGTTTCAAACATATTTTTTGAGGTTCAGACATTTTTTTTTAAGTTTCAAACATTTTTCGAATATTATTGATATTAAGAAAAAAAAAAGAAAAATTACTTTGTCGACGTGATAAGGGTAAGTTTCTTGTGTGATGGTTGAGAGGAGATCGAGAACTTTGAGATAAAGATATGGCTTGGTAGAACTGTTATCATCGAAACAACGTTGAACTGCGTTCAATAAACCTCTCATTAGATACAAAACGCCGTGTTCGGGACTGTCCTGTAGAGAAAGGCACAAAATAATTAGGCTGTTGGAGTTTCAAGAAGCAAAATGAATTTTTTTCCCGAAAAAGACCAGTTGGAAGCGTTGCGGACTAACCGGGACGACGAGCAGAGTCGACAAGAAATTGGACAAATACGAAAGTAGATATGGTTCCGAATTCTTCGATCTACCTTCGATCTCGATAGTTTTCGGCATTTCCGGAACAAGACTAAGAGCTGCTTTGAAACAAGCGTCGGCTGAAAAAATAAAATAGTTGGAAATTATTCTCTCTCACTTTATAGAAATCACGATTTCATGTTGATATTCCATACGATTATAATATTCATTGAAAATATTGTAAATTACGAAACTTCACGTTGTGATGACCCTAGAACGGTAATCTTGTTTTTTTTTTGCCTTTTCCGGCCTGGGGTTATAAATGATCCCAATTTTGAAAAATTCATATCTCCAATAAAATTGAACGAAAAAGGTTCGACTTGGGCTCATTCTTTTCGTTTTTCGGTGCGGGATTACGTGAGTCTGAGATCCTTTTGCTCGAAGGCAAAAAATAAGTTTTAAATGGGCAAAAACGATAAAAAACGGGAGAACGAAGGGGAAAAGGGATTTAAAATCGTCGGGGATCGTTGTTGACCCCAGGTTACCGTTCTAGGGTCAATAATTTCGAATTCAATGCGATAAGGTTACTGCGGCTTATCTCACCTTGTCCAAGACACTGATTCAGCAAAGCAACTTGACCGGAAAGCAAATACAATTGTAGCCTCGTCTGGACAAGAGTCAACGAGGGGATGGTGATAAAGCAAAAAGCTGCGCAAGCTCTGACAAAAGCTGACGTTCTTCTCGTGTGATGTCCACGTACGATTTTCCTCGTATCTACGGCTTGACGATTGACGCACTGCACAAGCACAACGTGTACCGAATCGAGGTTCGGAAAAGCTGCTCTTGCTTCGGCATAAAAATTCAATTGTTTCTCAAAGTCCCGGCCATAATCCACCCGATGAACAAGACCACAGATCAAATTTCCTATTTGACGTTTTTCGTCGTCCACCGTTAATGCACTGAAAAATTATTTCGCTACGATAATTGCAACTCAAAAAATCGCATTTTTTGAGTCAATTCCAAAAAATATTGAGAAAAATGTCGTTTTTTTTTCCATTTTTTTCAACTTACCTGACCGAGTCATGCATTATTCTCGCAAGAAACATCAGGGCGTTTATAATAATTGGATCCGTTATTGGCCCATTCTGGGCACTAAAACCCTCGATTATACTTTTGCAAACTTCAACTTTAACGCTCTCTTTATGAAACATGTCGATCAGAGGCAAAAAGTTTTCCTACAATAATTATAAAATTACATTAATAAAATTTATAATGAATAAATTTGTAATTTTTACTTAATAACTAAATGATGCAATAATTAAGTAATTGAATAATTATAAATTATTAATTAGTAATTATTATTAATTAAATGGATAATTATTTGTAATTATTTATTTATAATTATTTAAAAAATAAATAAAAACAAAAATGAAAATGAATTCTCATAGTTATTTTTTTTTTCATTTCCCTAAAACTTCTCGTAAATTCGAATATTTGATGGATCGTTTGGTACATACCATAGTGAGGAGGGACTCAAACTCTTGCGTGTGGGACACGATTCTTTCGACGATAGCTTGAAGCTGGGGGTAATATTGCTCGAAAGATCTGTTCGGGCTCAACTTATTTATTATTTCACCCAAGAATAAATTGAGTTCCTTCACGGTGAAGTGGATTACGGTAAATTGTATCCAGATCTCAGTACAGTGCATAAATTTGTTCGGATCTTTGAGACTTTTGATATAATTCCATACGAGTGTCAATACTGATTGACAATCATCCTTCGGTGGCGATTCCTGCACGAGACACTCGCCTAGACCTCGATACAGAATATACTGTGGAAAACCTGCAATAAAAATGATAAAATTCGACGGAATTCAAGATCGAATATCAAGATCAGAACAAAAGTTTGATCTTCATCCACGGAGCAAACGTCACCTCCTTATACAAAGTATCAAACTCATCAGAATTCATTTCTGAACGATTTTCCTCATTGTCGAACTAAATTTTGAGACGAAAAGGAAGAATTTCATTTTATTGTGGAAAAAATAGAAAATTTATCAAATCACGAGAATTCAAACTTGCCGTGCCGTTGACTTGATCGAAATTGAAAAGGTGTTGATTGGGGTCATTTTGACCCCAGGTTACCGGAATAGGTGAAAAAAAAAGTTTACCGTTCTATAGGGTTGAATATTATGATAACATGTTCAGGTTTGAAAAAATAAAAAACTGACCGTCCTCGTCGTCGCATTCAGCAATGAAATGCGCGAATTCCATGGACCGTGCAGCAACGTACGTCGGTTTGAAGGCAACGAGAATGGCGTTTAGCAAAAGTCCACTTTGGGATTGTTGTTTGCATCTCGACAAAACTTCAACGAGAAGGTTTTCCGAAGCGGTACGAGCCATTACTTGGAGAATCCAATCGAGGGCCGGAGTATAAAGATTGAGATATGAATGTAGGCTAGTGGCTTGTTTGCTCAGCTCAGCTTTAATTCCATTCCCGAACAATTGTCGGTACGTGGCGAGGAAATCATAGAAATTTTCCCCAACGAATTCCAAGTCCGAGCTCTTGTTGAGAGCCAGTCCGACTCGGCATAAGTAACATCTCGCGTAAACGGCGATAAGAGGATTTCCAATGCCTCGTATCATTCTCGTTATTCGTAAAAGTGCCGTCGCGAATTCATCGTTTGTAAGAAAACTGTAGGATTTTATAATCGCCATTTCGACATAAAGACGTGGCACGAGTTCTCGTATCGAGGCTATTTTGTAAAACCAATTTCGACAAGTTTCTTTGGCGTTCTCAGGGACCATGTCGGGCGTGAAATTGTCCGGCAAACTTCGTAAAACTTTAGTACCAGGCCTGGAACAAACAAAAGCACATTTAATTATTCATTATTTTTCAAGCTCTTAGTTTTACATCCAAGTTTGTTTGTCCACTCACTTGCAATAATCCGCCTTCATTTTCAACCTCTCGTAAACCAGTTTACCAAAAATATCAAGGATGTCGGTGATGAGAACAAATTTACTGGGATAAAAAGCAATGACCGACGTATCGACCAATAGTTTGGCGCATTGGATCGCAATTTTTAACGCTTTTACACGTTGATCCGAATGCCACGCTTGCACGAGCTCGTTGTTCAATTGCTCGATACGAGAAGCGTATTCGTGTTGCGATAAATCCAACATCTGCCGGACGGAACCTTCCTCAAAATCGTCCAATTGCTCCAGTCTCGTTCGAACTTTGTCGACCAACGTCCCGGTTGGTTGCACTTTCACGACGACTGTAAATTGTTATTTATCAACCCTAGGTCGGTAATGTGGGGTCAAAAACTACCCCAGGCATCTTCTCTCCTTTCGTTCTGCTGTTTTTTTAAAATTGTTTTAGAATTTAATCAGAGATATGAATTTTTCAAAATTCCGGTTACTTTGACCCTAGGTTATCCGAATAGGTAAAAAAAAAGCGGTCACCGTTCTAGGGTCAAATGTCGAAACACTCGTTTTTTTTCCGCACTTGAAAACTTCATTCTTCTTTTTTTTAAAATCAAGTTAGTGAATTCAGTAAAATTCGAGTAAATTTAGGTAAATTTTAGTGAATTCTAGTATTGAAAATTTTAGTGCATTTTTATATTTAAATTTTTGGAAAGTTTAGTAAATTTTAAAAAAGCCGAGAAAATTGAAGTAAAATTCGTTTTCAATTTTGTATTTTTCAGTAGGAAAAGAGATAAACCTTTTTCACCGCCCGAAAGGAAACTCGTGACGATTGACAATTTTTCCGAAGTTGTGTATTTGTTGAGAATCATTGATCGCCTTGCTGACCACGGCTCCACCAGTTCTTCCACCATGTCTTTGCTTTTTTTCCCAACAGCTACCACATTCGACGAATAATCCCACTGCAAAGTATTTTTCAAAAACGAAAAGTTGAAAATCGATAAAAGATTGAGGAGGAAATAACAAATGAAAGTTTGAACAAAATTGACGTGTACATTTTAGAGGAACAACTGCAACAGAGAGGTCGAGAACGTACCTCGTCGGCTGCCATTCTCGAGAGAGGATCCATTTCTTCTCGCGCAAACTGGGTGAGTGGGTCAAAGCCATCGAGTGCCGAATGACCTAGAAGAGGGTCGCAGAGAGGATTCCCTATGGGGATCGGTGCATGTGTGGGAGTCGGAGTTCCTGTGGATGACCCGGTGCTCGTACTGCGCAACGTACTTCTCCTAAGTCCGCTACGCCCATCCACGAGCTGATGGAATAATTGTTTTTGATTTTTCACGACGATTTTTCATTTTTAATGATATTTGACATTTTTTTCCATTTTTTTTTTTTTTTTCTGAATGGTATTGAGTTCGAGATTCTTACGGTTATGGTAACGGGCTTGAGGGGATGTTCAAAAACCTCTTCGCTGCAAGCTGGTCGTATGATCTTGTGGTCCACTGGACACGCGATCCTGGTACATAATTTCAAGAATGATTGATCGTTCTTACGAACGAGAGGAAAAAAACAAATCGAAAATCGTCATCTATTATTTACCAATTAATTTCTGTCATTTTGTTCCTTTCCGATTTTCAGATTTTTGTTCAATTTTTTAAAGACAGACGTGATCGAGTTCCGATGAGTTTTATCGATGATGATAAAAACATTAACAACACTCCTAACACATACATCTACTCTAGTTACAAAAAATTAATATATACATAATTCCCGGTTTCACAATTAAGAGTTTGACGGGTGGGTGTTGACAGAGACTAAAAAAGTTTGAGGTTATGTCATTGCCTTCAGTCGGTGCGAACAAGTTTTCAGTGATAAATATAATAGTTTCGTAATTGCCGCAATTTCATGGTCCTCTCGGGCAAAGGCCCTTCTTTTCAGCTCTACTAGTGCCTCCATAGTTTATGGTCATTTTTGTGTCCAAACACAAAACGTCCGTGAAGTTGGCCCCTCAAAGTTATTAGTTTCAAATTTAACCAATGCGTATCGCTTGAGACAGGTTGATAGCAAAGAAAAATTGTCTGAGAGTTTATAGTTTTTCCGGAAAATTCATTTCAATTTTGGGGATGAAGTTGGCCCCCATATTTTCTATTTTCTCGAAAAATGGACTTAGACGTTTCTTTTTTTAATCGTTTAGAAGGATTTGAGGGTTAAAAAAATTGATAGAGAGTTGATATTCCAATTGATATATATTACTCAATTCTTGAGGGGGTCCATTTACCCATAATTTCCCCCAGTTCGGAGATAGTGGATTAACCGAGTTTTATGGTTGCATCACAAAGAGAGATACTCAATCGTCAGAAGCGAAAAAAAACTTTCCTCCGCGTACAGGGATTGTTGAGTCGTTATTTGTCAAACTACACTGGTGTGGTCACTCGTAATTAAGCTCCCGTTTCCATATGGACAAGGAATGCCGTTTTCATCGAGACACTTGATGAGCCCGGGCAACATATGCTAACGCCGGGAAAAACAGACGACTGTATCGTTGTATAATCCCGTAGCATATGTCTAGCAATACTGATTCCTACCGCAAGAGTAGTAAACGCAAGAAGAATTTTTCTCCCAAATTTTTCTTTATTTTATAATTCCTGATTTCTAGATAAATCCACTCGAAACTTTGATGTCATTCGATTAGGTGGTTATTGACCTTTCCCATGAGTCAAACGAAAACCCTGGATTATTTGTCTAGTTTAACGATGAAATTTTCATTTTTATTTTTCTAAGACGTTTTCAGTTAGTATCTTAATTTCGTTTATAGATTTTCTGACTCGAATAATCGTCAATTTCTCAACTCCGATATCCATTTGATGTCAAATGGTATTTTGATTTCGTGACAGGGTGGAATACCCTGCAATCTGACTGGAGATCTTCTCTGAAGCTATAGTTATAGTCGCTTGCCGTGGGGCACTTTTGAGGTTATAGTTCAGTGTTTTCAGTGTTCCTTACCACAGAAAACAACCAGTAACATATTACAGCAACATGATGAGTGACAATGAAACATTTCTCGACACCGATAAAGACAGAGTTCGTCATTATGCAAATTAGTAAAAACCCTTCTATTAATCATCGTGTCCTCGTGTTCCACTTCGAAAGTAGACAAAACGATAAACAGTCACGATTACCCTGAGTGGCTCGGAGTGTTTACCGTGTTTAACCTCAAAATCTTGATCTCTCGATCGAGACAAATTCATGGATTCGTAACCATATCCAATGGATTATCAAAAGTGTCATGAAAACGTTCACTCCACATATTTTTTTCATCCATTTCGCGAGTTTTTTTTAAGACTGTTCGTGAATCCTTTTACGTTCCATGCCCATCGATTAAAAAAAAAGTTAACAGATACTGAAGTTCGCGATGTTGGGTTCTAACGAAAAAACCTTTTCCTATGAATTATTTGTTGAATTAAAAGAGCCATGACAATTTTCGTCCTGCTTTTATCTCCGGAGTCTAAAAAAATATCGTTTTATCGTCCTCACTAAATATTCCATAAGTATCTTGAAATTTATGATTTTGAAGATTGCAATCTTGCCGTTCAATTTAGTTTTTGTCTCGCAAGAGAGGATCTTTTTATTGTCCAGACCAAATTTTGGAAAATAATGCCACGCTTCGATGAAGAATAAATAGAATTCTGTTGTATTCCAACGATGCAAACTTCAACACGATGGAGAATGGGATTTCGTTAGATTCCAACATTGCAAACTTCAAGGTCATTGAATTATGGCGCTGAAGTTTGTACGAGCCTCAAGTTTGCATCGACGCAATGCCACAAAATGGAAAAAAAAAAATGATTAGTCACTTTTTTTTCGATTTTTTTTTTGCAATTTGTCTCTTGCCCCTTTTGGACCTTACAAATGGTTTCGAAAAATAAAAAGTGACGAATCATTTTATTCTTTTTTTTTTTTTTTTTTTTTTTTTTTTTTTTTTTTTTTTTTTTTTTTTTTTTTATATAATTTTCGTTTCATATTTATTGATAATTTGCTTGATTAAAAAAATAATGCAAATTTTTCGATCCGATATATTTTTCTGAGCCGAAAAACCCATCGTTATTAAAAAATAATGAGCTTTGGCCAAGAATAAACAAATTTCGTTGCATTTCAATGATGCAAACTTCATAAGGAATGAGTAGAATAAAAATGTTGTTTCAGAGTGAAATCCGGCAAGAGCTATCGCGCCTGAGTTTCCAAGATCTTGAAAAGTTGAAGGAAAAATTGGGTTCAAAAGTGTACAACGAAGCGATGTTTGGTACGAGAGCGAGAGCGCCAAAGGGGACGTTCAAAAGAGAGAACAAAAATAGGCCGCGCGAAATATCTTCGAAGAAGCCAATCTCGCGTTTGAGCGAATTGCCAAAGATAAAAAAGAATGTACCTCGCGATCCGCGCTTCGACAGCCTCTGCGGTACATACAACGAAAAGGCGTTCAAGAACGCCTACAGCTTTGTCAGCAAACTCAAAGAGCGAGATCTCCAAACTCTGAAAAAGCAACTCAGCGACGCAGAAGATCCGAGGGAAATAAAAAAAATCAAATATTTGATTCAAAGGCTGGA
Organism: Campopleginae sp. 14b; assembly: GCA_030522525.1. NCBI lineage: Eukaryota > Metazoa > Arthropoda > Insecta > Hymenoptera > Ichneumonidae > Campopleginae sp. 14b. Next base: position 49,632 of record JAPYYS010001318.1, read on the forward strand.
GAATCAATTACGAGAAGAGAAAAAACTGAAAGAGCGCCGGGAGAAGGATGTCGAGGAAAAGCACGAAATTGTCGAAGCGATAAAACAAGGAGAAAAGCCGATATTCAAAAAGAAATGTGAGTTTCTTGGCTCCAATGAAAAAGACGTTTTTCCATTGATTTTTCCTTCAATTTCTCAAAATTGCCACAATTTTCGTATCGACTTTCTCTTTGGATCGCAAAAAAATGTCGTTTCATTGTCTTGATGAAATATATCGAATAAGAATGATGAGATCTGATCGTAAAAAGCTAGAGTTTCGTTGCTTCCCAACGTTGCGAACTTCGGCATCGTAGATTTTGTCTGTTGTTGCAATCCGTCGACTGAGTCGGTTGTCTAACAAATAATAATCCAACGAATATCTTTTACAGCTGAGAAGAAAATAATGAGTATGGAAGCCCAGTACGAGGAACTTAAGAAATCTGGCAAGCTGAAAAAACATATGCAAAGATTGCGGAAGAAGAATTTGGCGAGAGATAGGAAGAAATTTGCTGAGGTGGATACGTGAATTCGAAAGGATACTGCTTGTTAGATTGTGCGAAAGAAATGTTTATTTTGTTTGTATTTATATATTAATCTTTTCTACCAATAAACGAAAATTATGAATGTCGAACTTGTGGTGAGAATTTTTTTAAACCACTCGATTCTGCAATTTCATGAATTACGTTGAGTTCGACAAATTCTGTCTTTTCGCGAGTAGACATCAAGATTCTTATTAAATCTTCATCTCCATTAAATATAAAAATTCCATTAAATTTTGTGATAATATTCTTTAGCATCAAATAAGATGACACAATTTTTTTTCTATTTTTCCTCTACATAGTTGTCGAATAATTTGAATTGATAATATGCAAAAGATATACCTATATCTAAATCCTCTGCTCATGCATGTAAGCTCCGGTGTCGAATAAATCGACAACTATGCGGAAGACAAATCTTGAAAAATGTTTATTCATATTTAATACTAAAGGGTATGTTGACGTAATTTCATAAAATTTTAGTAATTTCAGATTTTCCTATGCTTTTGTCATGACAACATTGTTGTGGGTAGCCGATTTCCTTAGAAAACGAAGGATATATAAGGTAAGAAATGTACATAACCCTTTATTAATTATGTATTTTTTATTTAACATCAAAAGTAATGACACTTGGGTTGGACAATGTCTCTCGCTTCCTCCTTAATGCATTTATGTGTGAAAACAGAACTTATTGAATAATCATATGAAAGAAATCGTCAATCAGAGGGTTGTATTATTCGATATAGGTTGATAGAGCGGTGTGCACGTGTTGATCGGTGTATGCTGTTGTAGCTGGGTGTACTGTTGATTTTTTCTTTTAATTCATTTAGGCTGTAACATATCGGAGATTACAATTTTTTTCATCCATTATTTTCATTTATATTCCGTGTAATTGCTCTCGTGTGTGAGTGTGTGTGTGTGTGTGCGTGGGTTTGTTTTTTCGTGAGTGTGTGTTGTGACAGAGAGAGTGTGTGGTTGTGTAGTGTGTACATGCGAGCTAGCGTGTCGCACGCAATATTGTGTTTTCATATGTGGCGCTGAACAAAAAAAACGTTTAAAGGGCAAGGACCCGCTTATATAAAGGCGGTCGGTAACACGGTTGTTTGTTATGCCGATCGCCATATGTGGGTCCCCAGTCACGCACGATCTGTTAATGTCCGTCTTCTATTATTTAAAATATGTACAATATTAATAAAACATTATTCGATTTTGTTTAAATTATTTTTTCTTTTTAATAATTCTTGTTTTTTTTTTTCGTTTTGTTTTTAATTTAATAATCATTCAATGATTCCGTCGCATTGTGGCGGACCGAGCAGATTGCCGCGACATTCCTCGAACTGCGCAGCGCGATGCCGCGGCGGCGCATAAATATTTCGATTTTTATTTATGTTCCGTAGCTCAATCCTCATATTTTCAGATTTTTCTTTCATGCTTTCGCTTAAAGATAATAATTCAGAAAAGCAGCGAAATCAATGGAATGTAACGCGAGTCACGAAAGTCATAAGAACGATGTTTTGTCCTGTGAACGCCGCACGCGACACGACGCGCCATAACAATCGACAATTTCGATCTTGATTTTTGAGGTTATTTTCTTTGTTTCGAGGCGCAACGCGCAATGAAAAGAAACAAAGGTCGCAGCGCGCGTCGGGTGGCCAGCTCAGCCCGCCGTAGATCGTGGTCTTAGACCCAAATCTTCTTGCACCCAGGTTTTTCTTGTCTTATTATTTTTTATCGATTTTTTCCGTTTGTTTGTTTTTTTGTTTGTTTTTTCGGTTTTTTTTTTCAATACTTCTGCTTCATTTTTTTCGCTTATACGTACTTTGTTTCTTTTTTTGTTTTTTCAACAACACGATCTAAACTAACCATATATAATAATTACATCTAATAATATCTTATCGTAACATGTATTATATTATTATAATTATTATAATAATAATTATATTATCGTTAATATTTAAATTATTAGCCTAAAGTGTGAGGCGGCGCACGACGGCAAAGCATTTATTTTTATTTTTATTAATTGTGATTTTTTTTGTTTTTTTTTCTCCATTTTTTTTGTTTGTTTGTTTTTTGGGCTCCTACGCCCCCGACACAGAACACCCTGTCGACAACCGCGGCAACTTGTATATCTTTCTTCTTGTCTCGATCCACTTTCTCGACGTCGCATATGCATTAACGCGCGCGTGCGCGTTTACCGCATTTTTACGAACAAAGAAATAAAAAGAGCTGAACAGCAACGTAATGGAAAAAAAAAAAAAAAAAAAAAAACAAACAAACAAACAAACAAACAAAAGACTAGAAAAGCGTCATTGCCGGAACTCTCTCCGTTCGATCACCGACAAATCCATTTCCACCCCCCCCCCCCCCCCCCCCCCCCCCTCCCTTCCCCTCTTCCTTTCTTCTTGTTTTTTTTTTTTTT
>JAPYYS010001319.1:0-22382 GCA_030522525.1 Campopleginae sp. 14b
GGCGGAATGGGTGCAACTTTTTCGTTAACTTTCGGTAGCGTAATGGCCAAGGTTCATGGGTAACAAGGTAGGAGGTCAAACGCCAATGTAGGTAGGAAAATTAATTCGGTGAAAATGCCGAATTACCTATCGACCATCGCCGAAATGTAATAATTACAAGAATTAACAGCGAGATTAGATTTTTAATTCTGTTTTTTTTACAGCTCTAAAGCCATTTTCGTGTAGGCAAACATAGGATCGAAAATATCATTCAGCAAAAAGTAATTGGTTCGTCCAGCAAAAAGAATTTGCTGGTCCAGCAAATATGGTTTGCTAGTCCAGCAAATGCGTATGCTCGGAAAATTTTCTCTCCGTGCATCGTCCCCAAAAGTTCGTCGATCTCGTCCTCGCAATTGCTCCTCGCATATGCAGCCCATCGCACGACACATCGTTTCTCAACTTTTCAACCCCTACGATCCTTAAATATCGCTAGCAGTTTCTCGATCTCGAATGCAAGCAAATGGAGCAATTTGGATTTTTCAAACATTTTCACGTGACGCGGTTTCATCTCGAGAGAGCTCGTGAGCTCAAGTTTCGGAGGAACTACGTCGGTGGTCTGTTGCACGAATCGATATGATCTTTCTCATAAATATATATGCGTGTAGACGCACGAGCTGTATAATTACATGGTACAACGCTTTCGCGCTTAGAATTTCCTTCTGTTAGAGCGATTCCTATCCACGATTATACTCTCCGCTATACTTATATGTAATCTACTGCAAGTCTGTATGCATATGTTCGTGTTTTCTTTGGCTAATGTGAAGTTCGATCTTGCTCGTATTAGCATTTTATGCGCTCTACATTCTTGCAGTAAATACGGGTGCGTTACTTTATCAGGATGTTCTGATTAAATCGTTTCCCCACTCAGTTTCACTCACGCTCCACCCCGAGTAACGAAATTCGATTTACCGTTATCTTAAGTTGCTCCCAGGCAAATAGTGCGATATCTCGAAAACAAAAAACCATTTTTCGCAATCGTCTCATTTTTAAATAAATGCAAACTTTGCAGTTGCCAGATTTTTGGGATTTTCAGTGTGTGGACCGAACTTTTGGCGCATGTAGAATTTTAACGAAGGAAGAAATTTTCCCTACGTTCAATTTCATCGGTCATTTTGCGCAGAATTGAGGAAATCGTAACGAATGAAAATTCTTTTGGTTTATTTAGAACTAAACGTGAACCGCAGCGTGAATGATCTTCGAGTTCAATGAAACATTTATAGGAGAAAATAACTCGAGCCGTTGCGTGGACAGTGCGAACTAATATTTTAATACGATCATTTCGATGGAGACGAGTGAACGATGCAATGAAAAATTGAAAACTTTATACATCCGCTTTGACGTAACGGCGGGTCGCGCGGACCGATTGAAAAGTCAACATAGGTAATAAAATAAAAAGGAATTGTGACGAATACGAGGATTATCTGTTGCACCGTTTTGTGTGACATCGAGAGTATTATACAGCCTGCCAGAGTCCAAAGCGAAGAGCTCGAGAGAGCAGTCCCGACATCGTCAGTATTATCCAAATGCATTAAGGTTGTGGAGATATGATGACGCCGTTGTTGGAAAAACTCACTTAAAGAAGCTCCGGGTGTACAGTGACGTCAATCGTCGACTAATCTTTGAAAAATTATTCGCAAACATTTACAGGAAGGAAATCTTTAAAGTGAAAATGAACGAAACAGAGTTCCAAAATTTCAACAAACAAAATCAACAAGTTTTACTTATTTCGTCTGTCTAGGCAATTTATTGACAAAGAATGAAGTTCTCCTTGATGACGGAGCATATTTTCTCGAATCTAGTTATAGATACTCTTCATATTTCGATAAAAATCAGTGCAACAACATTTTTCGAGACTGGATACTCGATCGAGCTGACTGTACCGCCCAAGTTGCTTTGATAATAAATTCGCGAGTATATTTTCTCATTCACTGACGGCCGAGCCCTTTTTTATTATTCGGAGAGTATCTCGCGGATGATCCAAAGTAGAATATCTCACAGTCGGTACGAAGCGGCAGAGCTTTTTCTACCCTGAAATTTATATCATACATTTATGTATATATCGGTCGCTGTGAGGAATCGATTTGTCTCACGATGTGCTCCCGATAAAGAATATCGTGCGGGGTATGTACACGCTTGTACTCATGCATGTGAATTCAGCAATGGCAGCGAAAGCTGTCAGGAAAATGGCATTGCATTACGACTCAATCATGAGAACCAGTTGAAATTCAAACGGCGCAAACGCATTAACTAAAACATGCATTAATAATTGACCCGGCAAGTTCTCGCTGCGGCCAGGCCCAGATATGACATCCGTAAAGGACGGAGATGATATTCTCGTGATGCTAAGTCCTTGCAGGGGCGATAAACACGTTACAACTTTTTTTTTTTTTCTTCCGATATTTCCGATGAAGATAACAAGACGGAGATGGTGATACGAAGGATTTTTCGGACCAGAGATAAAAGTTGCTGCATGAAAACTATGTTTGTTACTTTTTCAAATGAACAATTAATTACGTATCGTAGTGTAAATGTAAGATTAAATGGTTGCAAGCATGGGAATCGTTTAATGTGCTGTGGGGGCGATCTCAGGGATGACTTTAGAATATACATACTATTATTAGGTCCACGTGGAAGCAACAGGACCATGACGAAGAACGATGAGCAACAAAGAAGGACAGAAGAGGATGAAAATAAGAGAAAAAATAGTGGAAGGAGAGAGCGAGATGGAAAAGGATTGCGAGGGGTGGGCAGGACCCATTAGGCTAATCCCTCGTCGGCGGCTTGAGGCCAAAGCGAAGGGAAATAAGACGGAATAAGAAAGCCACAGAGGCTACGTGTCATTTCTGGTGTTGCTTGGCCCGCCGACACCTATACCAACCCCCCTCCTCAATCCAGCCAACACTCTTTCCTCTCTCTCTCTCTCTCTCTCTCTCTCTCTCTCTCTTTTCGTTCTTCCTCTTTGTATCTGAATACACGGAACAAGATGATCAGAGGTGCTCGCGTGGCATCGTCATTGCTCTTACATTTGCTAATTAACAACATTTACTTTTTTTCTTCATATTTTCTCAATTACTTATCAACCGTTTTAATTGAGTGTCAAGTTTTTTTTTTGCAATATATGAATTTTCCTAATTATTCAATTAATTTCCTTGTCGTCTTGGCATTTCCTCGCTTATGAATCATCGCTCAATATAGTGACGCGTTTTGTATACGAATTATTGTTATTAAGTGTTGTTAAGTGCACAGCAAAGTTGCCAAGCAAATGACTCATAATTATGGAAGCCTCACGTTCGTTTTGCTTCATGGACCAATCGCATTTTTCATTCACTGCTCGGTTATAATAGGCTGGCTTATTTTGCCAATAGTTATTTTAACGCAAGCGTTTAGAAATCAAAATAATTCGCGTATCACTCGGAGTTTTATTGAGTCGAAAATGCTGGTTGGCCGCTTGAGCTGGTCAAGTATCGTACGAATTGTCAATAAAAATGGGAACGAGTTCGATGAATTCATTGATTTTATAAATTTCAGTGAAATATATTGGTTAATGAAAAATAAACGGTTAATTGTCGAAATTATTGTACAAAATTATAGGCAAGTCCGCGTATAATTACACGTCCCGATGAATTTCTGTTTAAGAAAAAAGAAAGAATAATTATTCGTTACACTCGGAAGACAAGAAAAGAAAATAAAAAGTTGGGAGACGATGAGGTAATCGTACGGTATATCTCGGAACAGGTATTAAAAGAAAAGTAATTATGGTCTCGCGAGAAACGATCATAAAGGATCACAGTTTCAAGTGTTCGTGCCTTGTGTGGCCACGGCGTATCTTTACATGTGCCAATGCGTTCGTGTGTTTGTACTCTGCGGAGGATAAGCCAATACGAAACGAACGATTATTAGTCTCGTGTTCTCCAAACGTTTACGAGTGTTTAGCCAATTTTAGCGTCACTGCGCGTACGGAAAGAGAGAAACGAACAGGAGAGCAGAAACGGAGAAAAAAAACACAACAACAACAATATTGCCCGGTGTATTATACCAAGTTTTGCACTTATATGAGCGCGATAACGACGATGGAAAATCTCCGGAGACGCATTTTTTCACGGAACGTTTCGGTCCATCACAGTCATAATGATTTAGCGATGTGACCTGGCCAGCCTCCGCTCTGAATCATCTGAATCTCCGCCTATACTATCTACAACGAAACTAAATGTTCAAATCAAAAGAAAAATTTGTTTATTTGCCTTGACGCATCGAGTTTTTTTAATTCGAGAATTAGATTATCAGAAATTTGCTATTTATTCATTTGTCTCGCTCGAAATGTAAAGTAATTGGAAAATTGTGGGAAAAAATTGTTACTGCATGGAGGAATAATTAAGAAATCATGATGAAGCATAATTAGGCTTGTCAATTAAGCCTGCAGTCGGATAAAACGAGGGATGTCGGAATGAGCACCACTGGGGACGTGTGGCAGGCGGTACGTTTGATCTCCGCGGGATTCTCGCGAGAGAGAAAGCCTCCTCCCCCTCTTTTAAGCTTCTATATGGTCCACCGACTAAGAGCAAAGGAGAAGAGATGCTGCTGGTCAAACTGTACTTCGCGAGCATGGTCTTTTCGTGCCTGCTCTTTCCTCACATTCTCGCCATCATCGAGTTCCTGTCTCAATAGATTTCTGTGTATGTGTGTGTCTACGAGTGTCCGCGTGTGTGTGCGTCTTCTCGTACGTATCGCATTGGTTTCGAAATCCTCATTTCGAGATCAGCATCCGAAACTTAAGTATATCGGGGGCCCTCGGAATTCTCATCCTTCATATTCTTGAATAAGCGACATTCCATTCCAGACTCAATGACCATTCTCTCAAACTCCTGAATCCCATATACTTGGCGAGATAAAAAATCGAAGCATATTTCCCTTTTTTTTTCCTTTAATAAAATTGTAATTTTTTAAATGTCGCTTTTTTTTTTTAATTCCTCACTCCAAAAAGTAAAGAATTGTGCTGCGGAATATTTTATAATTATCCGCTCCGACATGTTTACGATTAAAACCGAAAAGTTTTGACGATGTTGAAGTTTGCATCGTTGAAATGCAACGAAAACTTATGATTTTTTTAAGCAATGTGCCAAATGGAAAAAAAAAAATGGAAAAAGTCGATTAATTATCAAAATAATGGTTGAAAAATAAATTTTTCGTTTTTTTCCAACGATGCAAACTTCAGTATCGTAAAGTTTTGTAAATTTTCGCATTGAAAATCATTATTCAGTATATTTCAGCGGCTTGTGTTGTAATTAGAAACGGCATCGCGTGAACGATTAAAAGAATGTATTCGTAAACAGATATAAATTTATACGAGTGTATCGTGATAGAAGGGAGTATGGAGTGAAGGAAAGAAGAAGGATAATGCGTGCTCGCATTTTGGCCCGTAAGATATTGACACTCCTGTAATCCGTTTGTCGGACGTGTGGGCAACCTGGTTAATCCAGGCTCACGCCCACCGGAGATTAAATCCTGCGGTCCTGCAGCCGCCGCCGTCTCGGCCGTGCCAACTTTTTCGACTTGTTTCTCGATCCCTCTCGCCCGAGGACCAAAAGAAGGGAGAATTCTGCTCTCTCTCTCTCCCTCCGGTCTTGGGTCGTCATCGTCGTCTTACCGTCCATCGAGCAAGTCGGCACAGTCCAACACCGAATCTAATACAATACACCTTGACTTTTCTCGTGTTCACACTCGCTCGAGCTCTCGCATGTTATATTGCCGCGTGAACGCTCTCACGTCAAACTTCGTCGGGAGATATTCTGTCCGTGATTTTTTCAAACTTCTCCTTGATACCTTTTCACGGTCTCTGTCGTTTTTTTTGCCTACACCGTTGGTTGACGCACACCCTCGAGACGACACGTTTGTTTTATTTTATAAAATTTCGCACAACCGACTTCGTAGTCCCTTCTCTACGTTTTGTTTTTTTTTTTCTTCAATTTTTATTTTTGGTATTTCGTTACTGCATTTATATTTCTCGAAGAATCTGTTTTCGAACCTCTGAACTTTGACCATTGGAGAAGCTCGATTCTCTTTCGTGTGTATCGATTTGAAAAAAAAAAAGGAAATGGTAAACTCACCACCACCGAGGATTCCGTCGATAGAATAATCTTTCTTGCTGTCATCGCCTGGTCGTCCTCCTCGAAGCAGTCTACTGATGGAAGTCACGCTCGGAGGGTCCAAAAAATTTTCCTGCAGCAGAACAAGAGAACGTTGAATTTCGCCTCAATCACGGTGCAAAGCGAGAAAGAAAGAGAGGAAGGAAGGGATCACATGATTAATGATTCTCGTTTCTGGTTGTTTCGAAGCGCCACTGCTCGGGAAGCTACGATTTAAATGTCAGTTTGGTTCATAGAATAATCTTGGCTTTCTCCGAGTGAGAGATTATTACAAATGATGGTCAGCAATGATTGGATTTATTCGCATTGATTTAGATTAAGGGCCCAAAGTGCGAATTGACCTTTGCTTTATTCGCAACAAAGTTTTCTCACGCATCAATAAAAACTTTTAATTTTTCGCGCCGGCTCCGAATAAAAAATCTTTTTTAATTATCCACGATAATTTCGAAATTTCGTCACACCGGTGCGATCGTAAAAAAAGAAAGAATTTTAGTGTCTCCCATATTTTTTTTTTCACAATCACGAGAATATTATTGCATGAAAAATAATTCTCGAGATAAACCTATTTCCTGGGCCCATACGCGGTGCATATATGCACAAACCTTTGAATCATAAAATAAGAAATAATGGGAATAAAACGAAGAGAAAAATCCTTCGTTGAAACTTTCGCCGGAAATGCCAGTGTAATTATCTCTCCACCCGGGTGTTCGTGCATTTCACGAGATTGATAAACGGATGGGCGATGTACACCAATCGTAAACGTATGTGTGCGTCGTTATGGTACTCTCAGGCAAAAGTATTACGTGGAAAAAAAACTGCGAGCCGTGATACAAAAAAAGAAAAACAAATGATGAAGAAAATTAACGAAAAAAATTCTCTTCGTGCTCAGAGTTCGTTCCTGGTTGTCCGAGGATTGTCGTCGAGTTTGTTCGACAAAAGATTCAAAGCAAATGTCAGTCAAAAACGAAGGAACATCAGGAGTGAAGAAAAAAATGTGTCACTTTCTTCCGATTCTGACAAGCGGCGATAACGATAAAATGTAAAACAGCTACAGGTTAAAGATCGTCGATCGCGATCGTTCAACGAAAAAACAAGAAAAAGCATGCAAGATAATAGAAAGGAGGAAGTGCGAGGATACGACAAGAGTGAAGATAAGGTCGTGACGCGTTTTGTTGGAGTGCGTGCATGCTCGGTTCCTCGTGTAGTAGAATATAGTAAAGGGTAAAAAGAAAAAAGATAAATGTACAGACAAGATGATCGAAGTTTCTCGAGTCCTTTTCTCTCTTCCTCTTTCTCTCAATGTTTCTACTCGATCCGCTATCTCGTTTCGATCTTGGCAAGATCGAGCTCGCGGATCTCAGAAACAATAACGATCGTGGCTGTGGCACGAAAGGAAGGACGATCTCTGTGCGCATATTTGTAGATGTAAACCTAACGTAGGTGAGTACGTAAAACTGCCTCATACGTTTCGGACTGTCGCACGCGTGTGTGTGTTTCATGTGAGTCCCGGGATCAGGGCGATGACAGGAAAAGAGAGATGGAGAAAAGAGCCTCAGGGGGCCCTCTCGCGGGGCTCGGGGAACGCCTCCTTCCAACATTAAATGCCGTATTAATGCCGACCACGGTCTTCTCGAACGGCTGCCCTTCCTCCGCGCAACGACGTACGTGCTTTCTGATTATCTATATATATATATATTCATCTTCGTATATACATAGATATGAGCGTATGTAAAGACTCTATACTGAGAATGTAGGAAGAAAGGTGTGCGTGAGTCTGTATTTTTTATGTGAAGGTACGGAACCACGAAAGCTCGCGGTTCCTTTCGTTTTTTTTTTCGGAATGCAATTTATCTCTTTATCACAAGATCGACGAAGACACCGTGAGGCAGCAGCCAAAGCTGCGGAACAGTGTTGGAGAGAGAGAAAGAGAGACGGAGATTTGGAGCGGATTTTCGATGTGCCAGGAAATCGATATCAAGCCTATAATTCGATTTTTATCACTTTTATGACTTTTTTTTTCGTCCACGACACAGAAATGAAAGATTCAACATTTTGGGTACATTTTTGCAACCTTCCTGGTTTAAAATATTTCCGTTCCATTTTTTTCTCACTGCTCATGTTTTTTTTTAAGGACTTGTCGCGAGTTCTACTGAATTATTGAAACGATCGGAATAACGAAGATTCGCACATCGTCTTCTCGTTGCAAATAGAGGCTTATCGATAGCTCTTAATTCGATTATTACCAGCCACTTGGGCAGCGTTACCGTATATTATTATGGCGTCCTGTTTTATTGATCGTAAAGAACATTTTACTTCTGATATGACGGTGATCGGTGATAAAAGATATCGATTCATGCGAGTTACGATCGATCACATAGAAAAACGAGCGGGAGAGAATAGTAGTGTAGGATTTATAAGGCAGAAGGAAAATGAGGAAGAGAGAGAGGAGAGAGAAGAAATGGGCACATGCGGTATTGAGTAGTGGGTGCGTTCCGCCGGTCGGCAGAAACGTATTAAAGGACACGCGCCCGTACGTCGCCTAAGGCTTTTCAATAACAACACCATACATATATATCGAGATCTATACATTTAGCTGTGCGTTACGCCCGCCTCTGTTGCAAACTTATAAAAATATCCGATCGCCGTATGATCCTTGTCTGCGATACAAGATCCTTCTTCATTTATACAGCACACACCGACAGATAAACTGCTTAATGTTAAAAGGGCAAGATGCTATTGTTTCCTTGCTGCGTTAACGTCTTCTGGAATCTCCGGAATGGATCCATAATACGATCCACAATATAGTCCATATTGCATTTATCTACTACGAGACGTTTTTGCGTGATCGTTGCAAGGGTCAATCGCTAGCCGGAAGGAAAGAGCACACTCTGTCTCGCAGGCTCTCCAAGACATCGTCGTCGTTCTTTCTCCCCGTTGAAGATTGAAAATTATCTTGCACAGACTCTTCTATTATCGACTACGAGGCAATATTATAGCTTCAGGAAATTTTACTGTATATAAGGATTTTTTCATATTGTCGTGTTCACTCGTGTGTGCTTCGTACGTTTGAGAACGGTGGATGAAAAGAAAATTGCTCTGTGCAACAGCTGGGGCCTGAGGCTTCAGAAAATTTTGTCGATTCGAATTATTTTTTTTTTGAAAATGCTAGTAGCCTTGTAGTAGGATTTACGTGTAAGGGTGAAGAGAAATAATCCCGATGTTTCGCGTAAAATTTTTCGTACCTTTTGGTATTTGTCAATCCGAACGAAAATTTGGGACAATCTTAATGATTTTTCTTCTCTTATTTACCTTGATAAGTTTGTCTCGTATTTCCCAGGCGAAAATTCCCGGATTCTCGCGTTTCAGTTCCTCGATTTTCGATTCAACTTCCGGTGTCGCTACGCGCGGCTTACTTCCTCCGATGACGCCTGGCCTTATCGAACCAGTTTCCGAATATCTGTTCAATATTTTCGAGACACAACCATGCGACACCCTCAATTGACGGGATATCACACACGGTCTGACACCAGCTGCAGCCATTTCCACGATCTTTAGTCTTATCACGTTTGGCAATGGTCGTCCATTTATGAATACGCCACCCAATTGATTCATTCGGCCTTGTCCTGCGTTTGAAAAATGAAAAACATATTTATATAACAAATCGATTAATATTCATGAATTCGCATAATTTTTTAGCGCCACTCATTCTGCTGGGAGGCACAGCGAACGAGACTTTACGGAACAAAAAAATAAACGAAAGCTCGATTCGTTATATTTTGTCGCCACCGGCGTCAACATTGATCCGGAGACATCAAAATTCCTCAAAATCTTCATCAGGATGTTCTACTCGTGAGGGAAAACCAAATTTATTTGAGGAAGATGGAAAAATAATGATGGAAACGAAAGAAGAAAAAAAGGCTTGTAAATGGCGTTAAATTGGTGAAGTTAGTGTATGCTTATGGGGTAGGCGTGTTCGGTCATTCGTGGCGAGTCCGCGTGCTTTACAACACATAAGAAAAGATGTTCCTCTCTCTCTCTCTCTCTCTCTCTCTCTCTCTTTCCTCCTTTCTTCCTAACCATCTCTTTTTTGTCTCTTATCTCTCTTTTTTCTTTTATTTCCTTTTCATCTCTCAAAAACTAACGAGTATAAAGTCCCCATGGGTCGTTGAATTAGCTACCCTTTCTACGTGACACCACTCAAGCCATCCTATCATTCGAGACCCTGCAATCTTTTTTCTTTCTCCTTCTGTGGCTCTCTCTCTCTCTCTCTCTCTTTCTCTCTCGTGGCCACACATTTGAGCTAATACGTGTATATAGGACGCGCAGAATACACTTATTTATGACATAATTACTATGTTTCTGCTATTTACCGAGTCCCGCCACTTGTGCCTGCGCCAAAGATCCACCAACTTGTAATTACTGTAATCAACATTTCGAAAAAAATCTCTCGGTTCTGCACGCGAATCCCTTCTCCCTCTACGCTAGCAGGATCGTAGATACGATTCTTATTCGACTTGGAAGTCGGGAGATAAGGTGCAGTGGAATGACTTGTACTTTTTTTCACAATTTCGCGAAAAAACTAAATTTGCTGGTTTTAAAAAATTGAGAAAAAAATATTTCAGTCAGCGACGATTAAGAGGGAATTATTCGCCCTCTTGAGCTCAATTATCGTTGAGAAGATTGCAACGAGAACGAAAATACTGACGTTCGAGAAGAACAAATGACAAATTTTGTTGTGGCGAGGCTCTTGAGTAGAGATTCAATGAGTTTTGTATAAAGATTGCTCAAAAAACAATGCCATCGGAATTTAATACATTCTCTACGGACGTATATGAATCGAAAATGATTTGGTTTGCTGTTATGAGTGACAAAAGGGTGAATTTCCAGATTGATGCTATGTATCCACGCTTTTTCATTCCGATCGTTCACTAACAATTGCATAAGCACCGCTTGGAGGAGAGGCAAAAAAAAAAAAAAATACGCACAAAAATAGCCAACCTTGGTACGGATATCCTCCATAGAAGTGACGCATTTCCGCAGCCCCGTCCATGGATCCGGATGCGTGGTGATTTTCGGTGATAGCCACAACGACGATAATTCCAAAACTCGAAGTATCTCAATTCACTCACAACCTTGAAAATTTGTATACGTCATCAAGGTGACGATTCACTCGCGAATTTGGCGACCGTTTGTTTACAAGTGATAAGAAATGAGAAGAAAAACAAAAAAAAAACAAATAAACTGAACGACCGAAAAAGAATTCGATGAGAAACACGCGTTTTCGTTAGTCCGGTTGAACCGGCGCCAGGAAAATGTTTTGGCGATTGTCACGTCGAAGGGCTCCGATGGCGAATCGCGAGTGAGACACCGATAACACGTGAGCAAGATAGCCGCAAGGTATATCGAAGGGGGTTCGAGTTTCGCGTGAGTTAGAGAGGGAAAGAAAAAAGAGGAGGGAAAGAGAGATGAAGGAATGATAAAGTCCGCGAGAGGCGAGAGATCGCGTGGCTTTCGTTACGAGGGGTTTCACAGCAATAACTTGATTGTCAGAGTCGTTGGTGTATGGAGGCTCTTCAGCTCAGGTCAGGGGGCTCTCTCCTTTTCTTCGGTGTGTATTTCGGTTCGAGGGATCCCAGAAGTGTGAGCGAGCGAGCGAATGAACGAACGAGCGAGCGAGAGACACAGCAAACGAGCATAAGCAAGCGTCAGAGAGAGAGATAAAGTGAGAGAATACGTTTGGTGACGAAGAGGGCCCCGAAGAGGATTCTCAACAGCACGAGCAAGGGAGATCTCCCGCTCAAAGGGGCTGACGATTGTTCGAAAAACTCCCGGACGATTCGAAAGTCTCTGGGGGGCCCCCGAGATCTATGGAAACGCCTTCGATCCACGTGGTTGGTGAACATGCAATTCTCAGATGGGCGTACACCCAGCAAGTTTCCGCCTACAGTCGAGACTCCATCTAGCTTCGTATGTGCATATACATACGTGTATGTATGTGATATGCATCAAGGAAAAACACGCGTACGGCGACCACATCAGACTTGATGGGGCCACATATAGGAATAAAAATATTTCCATCCATCTCCGAAAGTTATTTTATCGCCAAATGAAGAATTACATCTCCTTGGAGAACCGAAGGGTTGATGGAACAAATTTCCGGAATATTGCTATCGAAATCGGAAACGTCGTAAGCTGCGGAGTCTTCGCCATTTTCACGCCAAGAAATGGCAGGGAATTTCAATTTTCGCTGTTGCCTCGATTTTATGCGAGAAATTCTGCCTCATTATCAACCCAAATTTGATTAAGATTCAATTTCTGACTTTTCCGAAGGATCCAAATAGCTTTCCGACATTTAAGCGGTGTTTGCTATCGCGATTTCGAGGACATTGCGAATAAAACGTTGCCCCGAATCTTTGATGTTGGATGACGAGAAGAAAAAAGTGAAAATATCCACAAATTGCTTTTCTTAATTGCGCTGGACCCGTTCAAAGCCGCATGGGCCAACGCAGGAGACACCGTGCATGCTTGCGTACCGCCTGGCTTTCCTTGCGAAACTACCTTTACGTTATTTATGTGCATGTATATGTATACACGATTATTTGCGTTTATAGCTATGAGTTACGACTGTATGCAGAGAAGTAATTAAAGCCGAGCTCGAACTGAAACGGATGGAGGGTATAATTTGAGTCGCGGGGAACGAGAAGAGCAGGCAGCTTGAAGAATAGGGGTTAAAAATGTGAAATAGATTGTGGGATTGTGCGAAAAACGTCGCTTATTTTAATTTACCATTTGCTGTTAAGCTTTCGAAGCTTTTAAAAGTTTCGCGAATTGTCATAAACCAAATGATCAATTATATTGAGCAATTGAAAAGTTACGAATTTGCGAGGCTTTTTTTTTTTGACGCCAGAAAGTCATTAATCTAATGAATGTTTCTCCGAACAAAATCATCATAATTTTCGTACTACTTGTCTGCTCCCATAATGAAAGAGTCCTGCTCCCATCGTCTTTGGAATATTAATCAGTGATAAGAGTGATTATTTGAGATAATTGCGTGACAAACCAATCCCTTAAGTGTTGGATCTCATTGTACGTGCAAACACGATGAAAAAGCATATACATAGAATCGAATGAGGATTGTGGGCACGCTTGCCTGTCACCGTCTATAATATACTGTGGTATGCACGTAACTTTATATACCCAAAGATTATTTACAGCCTTGGCTGTGTCAGGAAGTAAAATCATGATACAACTATGATGGATGGTTGTAAATTTTACCAAGAATCGTAAAATTATGAGGCAACAAAAAGTTCCGAGCAAAAAGTGTCCCATGGAAAATGACGTACCGTAGAAAAAAAAACTGCCCCACGCTTCAGTCCAAAAAGGCGATGAAAAAAGCAAGCGAACAATTCCATAGTGTCTTAAATTTTAAAAGTACGAAACGCGATCGGATTTTTCCGAGCACGTTTCACTCTCGGGGTGCCTGATATCAAGTGAAATTGCGTGAAAATTGAACGCGTACTCCTGGAGATCCAATGCGGAGAGATAATCGTCGGAAGCAGGTCAAAAGGATGTAGGTACGTGTGTTGGTGCCGTTTGAAATGCATGTGGAAGGATCACCGACTGCACACAATCGCACGAGCAGGCTGTCTCTCGGAACGAGGAATATTTACAACGCTCCAGTCTGTCGTCCGGTGAGTAAAATCATAATGAATGTATGATGGGACGTTATAAACTTTATGACGGTGTTGGCTCTCTTGTATAAAAGTATGTACTGTACACACGCACATATATATACATATATAGATGCACTAAGTACACAGAGAGTTCTTCGTTATGCACCAGTCCCAGGGAAAAGGAGGCGCTACGCTCTGGGTCGTGCTAAACTAATACAACACTGCACAGCTAAAGTTGTAAATCTTTTTGCCGCCTGGTCAAGCTTCAGGACGCCACCGCCGCGCGTACGGTAGCGTGGCCGAAGAGGGTCGAAAGCGCGCGGTCACTGAAGACACCGATTGAGGGAGAAAGACAAACGTAGCCTTGCCAAAAGGAAGCAAAAAGCGAGAAAGGAGCAGCTTCGCGAGAGAACAGGCCGAAAGTTTTGAGCAAGTTCGACCGAACAAGTTGCGGGAGGTCCTCGTCTCCATCCTGGACGAAACTACCACCACTAATTCACTTAACGCGCTATCTTTTGTTTATTGAAGGTCGGACCATGCGTGTGGGGAATGAAGCTGGTCAGAAGACAATCATTTACTTCGTTTCACCATCATACTTAATTCCCGTTCAGCCGCTATTTTTATTCGATCGTACGAAAACAGTTTTGTGCATTTTTTTCTCGGCAGCTTTCGGCGCGATACATTTCGGACTTCAGGACAAAATGTTGGGTTCCGCTTTCGGTATTTTAGATTGGAAGGATCGAGAAAAAAGATCGAAGCTACTTTCCGATTGCGGAATATTCGATGCCATCAGGAAACGGGAAATAGTACCTGGCATTTTAAGATGAGACGTCAAAACTCTGAGTGCTGGGGAGCCTCAAAGCGAAAGACCGTGAACGCGGGCTCTGTTTCTTCCGAGAGTCCGACGGTGGCAGGCTACAAATATTGTGCTGCTCCAGGCCGAGGTGAAGATTCGGACAAGATTTACAATCGAGGTTTTCTCTGTACCTTTGACTCGCGTTTCTACTTGCTTGACAGAGAACAGCAGGATCTAGCACACTTTGTGTACATGTGGATATATACCGCTCTTGAAAAGTGAGATATGCGTATATAGAGATTTTTTTGAAACCTGGAGACCCCCGCTGGAGCAGCCACGGGGATAACGGTAAACTCAATTTCGCGTAAACTTCGAATAGATTATTTTTCTCTACGGGCGTCTCGTCCGGGCCGTTGCGCTATTTAACGCCCATGCTGGACGGAAGCGCGCGGTGATACGCGATGGCCACGTTGTGGGGCTACCGACAACTCGCTGTATATAGGCTTTTCTTCTATTAAGCAAGGTCACCGAGTCCTGGTTAACGTATTAAGCTCTCGTGCTGCCTTTCCTGGCTCTGCTTCCAACTTCCTGACATTTAGTCTTTACTTTTAGCGTCTTTATACATGGATGATCGTGAACGACCTTGTCACGGTTCTAATCCGGAAGGGCGGGGGGGGGGGGGATTGGGCGAGTTTTGTTTTGTTTTTTTAACTAAACCCGCTTACAAATGTCAACCTCCGGGTCATTTATCGTTCTCTAGTCTTTCGTATTGAACGGGAATTTTATAGAATTGGATCCGCGACGTGAATTTCAATTTTTATTTTCACTTTGTGTCAAAATCATGATAATTGTAAGCTGGAAGAGGCGCAAGATCATCGTAATAGTCGGCGATTGCATATTTTTAGGTTCGCAAGATTTTAAGGGCGAGAGCATAACTTTACCGCTCTCCCGGTTGATCCAATCGTCAAAGAAAACGCGAAAGCCAGGTTTGCAGACATTCTTTACTTCGTTCCTGTTGTGTGAAGCAGGAAATGGAAGAACGGACAGGAGCATTATTTTTTCTAATAGATGGGATCTTGATTTTTTATAAAGCGTGGAAAATACGGTGGAAAAAGCTTTGAAAGTTTGGATTCTCGTCGCCCTAAAGTACGAACACCTGTCACACACCAGTAACAAACGGATGTAACGCAAAAATTTGCATTTTTGCACACCTTACGCTTAATATATGTAGACGTTATTCAAGTACTGGTAAGATGATGGTTCGTCGCGCAAAGTATGCGTTTCGGAACACACGGCGTGTCATACCCTCTGAAAGAAGTGTTGCAAAATCGTTTTAGTTCCGTGTCACCTTTTTCTCAACTCGTGTATCCCGTTGCTTGTCTTTTCGGGCCTTCCCGAATAATTCCCGAAGTTCTCGAAGAGCGAGCACGTGTCCCTGGGAGACAATGCGGCCACGACCAAGGGTCTCAATATTTCGGTTCACGGCCATTTTTCATGGCGGATATATTGTCGCAGAAACGCCAAATTTCCGTGACGATTAAATAATCCTGGCGCGACTATAACACAGCATCAAAAAGCTCATGACGCGAAAAGCTAATTGTGCTGAAAATTTTTCATCTCGTTCGCTTATTCTTACGTATTTGTAAATCTGGCTCTAGATATTTTTACAATTTACGTCCCACCAATGCTTCGAAAATAATTATAAATACGAAAAGATGGCGGAGGATTAAAAAAATGTCGAATTGAGATCCGACAAGAAATATTGTGTTTTTTCTTAGTAAATCTTGTAACGAATGAGGTAATTAATAATGCTGATTGATATCACGATCATTAAGAACCTCATAATTACATGCAACTGTCTAGAGGCTTGGAACTGACACATCGAGGCAACTGAACGTTAGAAGGGCCTATCCCAAATCATTTGAAACGTTAAGTTATGTGGGACGTGTGTTTTTCATTTCGAGCAATTAATTAACGTACCAGTAAATTTATTTATGTTCAGTTAATCGAGTCGCGCGTAGGAGAAGGGCGCAAGATCTCTCATAATCGACGTGGTGCAGTACAGATATTTTCTGTACCAATTGACACACCGTTGCAGGAGGAAAAGGAGAGTTCGAGGCGTTGAAAAATGTCCGAATGATTGGTTGATAGGAGGATCCTTGGTATGGGACAGCAACTTATACGGGGCTCTTGAAAAATAATAAAATGGAATGAAGAAAAAAAAAGCATCTCCGAGTTCCCGGCGATTCCTGGGGTTCGAGCGCATCTCGAACGACCTGAGAATTTC
The DNA here is from genome assembly GCA_030522525.1 of Campopleginae sp. 14b. Lineage (NCBI taxonomy): Eukaryota > Metazoa > Arthropoda > Insecta > Hymenoptera > Ichneumonidae > Campopleginae sp. 14b. The sequence continues at coordinate 16,939 of JAPYYS010001319.1, forward strand.
TCTCTCTCTCTCACTTCATCCCCGCGTTTCCACTATAAACAGCCGCATTAAAATTTCTAATGGAGCTTAACGCCGCCCCGATTCTCACCTAGTTTAACATAACAACGACACATCGGCCATTACTCAAAACACGACCGCGACCGATCTCTTTTAACTTATTTTTCTCCCTCCTTCTTACCTTCTTCTTTGAAAAAAGCCCGGCTTCTTTACGAGTTCTCCCGAACTCTTCGAACGCTGGACCAGTTTCTCGGCTCTTCTTACTAGACTTTCCTACGCGAAAGAAGCATATATGTATGTTTTTTTTTTTTTTTTTTATTTCAGTGTGAGGTCTGCTTCTCGAGTCTTGCTAGCTCTCTCTCACTCTTACCGCCCCCGAGGCGCCTTTGACAACGACTGATGTCCGGTTATTTTTCATCAAGATTTATCGGGGACTTGGACTAATTGCCCCTTTTAATAGAAATTTGTTTCGTTTTCTGCTCATATACTATCCGATCACCCTGAGAAACGAGTAAAAACACGTGTTCATGTGTGTGACGTGTCAGTTCTGAATGTCCGCACGATATATATTTTTTTATTTTTACAAATGATTGCCCAAAAGGTATGCATTAGTGCGAGAAAACTTTTTCGACTTTTTTTATGCAGCGTTTTGATTTCATTGTTTCGTCTTTTTCTAAGCTGCTTCGTAATAAAATATATTTTCATGCGAATTTTTCGCTCAATTTGTTGACAAGTTGAATATTTTTTCTTTTTAATTATTCGAAATAAAGGGGGGATTTCCAGGAAGGAGATGAATAATTAATACGATTATCCGGCATTTACCCACGTGGGTGTTTCTAGAAATTTTCTGACGTTTGGTCATAGATCTTTCGAGAGTTGAGTGTTCTCCTCTTTTTTCTTATTCTCTTTTCTCATGGTCGATCGAATTGTTTCGCCTTAAGCCTATCCAGGAATTCAGATCTCGAAACAAATATTTTCGTGTGTTTACGTAATTTCGTAAAATATTTCTTCTTTTGTTTGTTTCTTTGTTACAAAGAACTCTGGATGCTTTCTCTCTGCTGCTGGTCTTTGGGGAAAAGCTTGTCTCGTTAGTACGAGACAATGGCTCTTTCGAAAGTTTTAGTTCGTGGATGACACTCCACTGGATTGACGTTGTTCGGTGCCACCTGCATATTTTAAGCCCTCGGCTTTATTTGCATAACCGTATTCAGCTCGTATGTGTCTATTTTTTCTTCGACAGGATTGTGAAATATTGCTTTCGCCATTTAATTGTCATGTGGCTAAATATTCAAGAGTGCATTTATTTCTCTAAACTTGGATTCACGACAAAAGACGTTCGCGAGTAATGAAAAAAAAAACAAAAAATGAAAATCGTTTCTGTCTCAGTAAAAATCGGAACATTTGGTGGGAGGAAAAATATTGGGAGCTGTGATGAAAAAATGTGTTGAGCTAGATTTAAGTTTCTTCGTTTTGGGTAAAAATGAGAAACCTCGGGCACATGTTCGTCACTACTCGCAGCTATACTCGAGTCTCATTAGACTCCCAAATGACCGAAATATTCTTGGTGATTGCATGGTTTATTGAGGATCGTGAACGAGCATCTCTTTTGCATAACTTTAGAGCTGGCTCGGAACTGTGCTCGATCGCTCCTGTGACGAGGGCCACCCGTGTGCATATTCGTCCAGCAAAAAGAAAGTGTCGATACGTCTATGAGACGTTTCGTTCGAAATTTCACGTTTTAAGGGAGCTCTTTGTTTCGTATGCAAATTTTTTATCAAATAAATCATTTGTTTATGTACGTTGACTATTTTTTTCATGCGCACGAGGGTCCAAGGGTCCACCCATCCGGGCAGTGGCTTCGTCCGCAGTAACTCACTGCGTACCCTTCACCCCCGGGTAAAAGTTTAATATTATTATCCGGTTAATTATTAGCATGATTGCAATATAATTTTTTTCCTATTGAGAAATGGAGCCAGTATTTTCGGTTAAATGATTGATAGACAGCAATTATTTTTATTCAAAAATAATCACATAAAATAAAACATTTGGATGAAAATAATAAATGGATGAAAAAAATGGTATTAAATGCGAGATATTTAAAGGCTGAGACGTTGATAGATTAGGGTTGGAATAGCCCATATACATGTATTACTAGCCAGAGCGAAGCGGTTAATACGCGCTCAGTAGTTTTGGGGAAATTATGCTAAGTGTTCTCTGTTTGCCAAGCTCGACACCCGTCGAGTTTCAATGTTTTTTCTCACCTCTTACAAACGTTACATTAGTGCATTTTTCAATGACTCTTGGGGATACCAGCAAGGTGATCCGAATATTCGAGAAAAAAAAACAGTTTGTCCATTGTTTAGTGACAAAAGGAAACGGTGCAAATTCCATTTTCACAGTTAATTCAAATTTCTCATTGTTCTGTTTTTCTCCTCGCAACTGAGCAGAGGATCGAGCAGCAGAATAACTTGAGCCAAGCGAAAGATTTGTTTAAACCTCACGACGAATAGCCAAGCTGCAAATACTTTGACCCACTTTTTTCAGTTTCGGTGCAACGATTCTCACGAGCGCCTTGATTTTTCAGGACCTATATATTTCGTGTAATGACGTCACATGGAATTGTTCACAAAATGAGATTTTGGGACACGAGGATTGGAGTCTCATTTCGTAAATCCGAGGCGTCACATAATTTACGTGAAATTTGGCAATGAGCTCTTTGCTCGTGAGCTGGAGAACTGTTTGAGAGAAACAGAGAGGGCCTGAGACAAAGCGAGAAAGATAAAGAAAGATGATGCGAGCCACGACCAGCCAAAAGAGCGGCACCTTTGAAGGAATTAGTCTTATTGGGCACAAAATTGGAACAGAGGCCTTCTGACCCTGTGCATAGAGGTTTCTACACATTATATGTATATATATATATATATATATGTATAGGCAAAGATGGTCCATGAGTCTCTCGTTTCTCGTGTGCTGCACGTTGTGCTTCGATCTCGCTCGCTCTCTCTCCCTCTCTCTTCCTTTCCCCTGACTATATGGGCCTCGCACGCTTTTCCTCCCTCGTCCCACACCATAACGAGCTGAATTATGTTCATACCCTTGCGCATACAGCCACAGGCTGCTTATAGTTTGCGAACCCACGGAGCAAAAGCCCCCACACGAAGATTTTCTCCTCGAACCTTTGCATCTAGTGCCTTTATGGAAAAATTCCATCCCTTGAGAACAGAATAACCAGGAGCTGGTGGCCGATGAGTTTTCCTGATTTCCTCATGAAAATTTTCAGTCCAGAGGAACGAAACTTTGTATATGTGTGTGTTGAAAATTGCACAACTATTCGCAATGAATTTTTTGCATTATTCGTCCCTGATGAATATGTGTCGACGCCAGAAGAAATCGGAAGATTTTGTTGCAGCAAATTGACATGTCGAATGAGATACTGGAAAGTCGCTCTTAGGTATGCGGGGCCCATTCGCAATTTTTCTACTGTAGCGAGCAAAGCGAGGCGCGGAAGAGAATTGTACGAGTCTCGTAAGAGCACGATGTGCGATATACCGAGAAGAAGGAGAATCCTAACCGATGAGATTCGCAAGTACGTAATGGGTATTGGCTCTGTGCGTAACTTACTTCCCGTAAGATATGTACTGACCTTTGACACAAAGGCGTTGCGGATCTTTACTCCCTATATAGCTGTTGGATATTATACACTCTCGTGTTGTTCAGCAGCTCGAGCAGCAGCCACACACAGTCTCCCTGGCAAAGGAACCGATGATTTTTCTCTTTCTCTCTTTTCTTCTTTCTCGTTGGTCTCGAGATGCACGTAAAACATATATGCCTGGATCGACTCTTGGCATTCCTCTACCAAGTGGCCAAAGTCAGCAAAACGTATTATCATCGTTTTGTACTCCATGGCATTGCTTTCGACTCGGCTATTCTCTGTCTTTTATTTCAATAGGAAATTACGCACCTCGCTCACAAAATGAAAAAGAAAAAAAAAACTAAAACGTGCCGCACAAATATATCGAACATTCCTGTTAAATATTTTCAAAGCTCGAAAACATCACGCAGTTCACTTTTTTACACGACTCGTTATGCACTTTTGTTATGAGACAGTTGACAGTTTGGTTCTTTCCAAATGGAATGTGAACAGGAACCGCGAAATAATTAAGAAAATAAAAAAATGGAAAATTTAATTCATATACTCGTAAGGAGAGAGCCTCCAAAACATTTGAGGGTCTTTGACGATAAAATACTCGTAAGTCGGTAGTACTCACGTAGTTTTCGCCCTATAGGATAATTCGGTGTATCGGCGTATACACACCCTTTATGCAAGTACGTGGATAATGGCGTCGGAGCAGGGAACCGACAAAGGAGTTTATTTAAATATCTCGAGGGGGTCACTCCGGCCCCCACAACGACCCATTCGGAAATTCGTGTACGGGCGAGGGCGATATTATTTGAGTGCTCAACGTCGAAGCATTTCATTCTTCGTTTCCTCTCTTCTGCTCCTTCGATTCTCTTACGAGTACCTTTACGAAGGGTCACGCGAATCTCTCGCCGACTATGGCCCGCGTGCACTCATTTATTTATTAAAGGTCTCTTTATGGGGCTCGTCACATAAGCTTGGAAATCGAATTGTGCTGCTTGAACATGCAGCTTCGGTAATGGATTACCGCAGAAATAGGCATGCGGTTCCCATTTCAATTAATTCATTTTCCGAGCGTTGCTGCCGCTCCACAAAAAGTTGAATTCCTTTGAATCATTTAAATTCCAACTGTTTGGACTTCAAAATTTTGTCCTGTATGTTTAATCAAATACAAATAAACAAAGTAGAAAAATAACTGTTTGGGTTTGAGGGAAAGCCACAAAGCATTGCAGAAATAAATGTTTCCTTTCTCGTTGATTTGCCGTAAATTTTCTTCATTCATTGTTGAATCCCTCAGCGAATGATTATCGCATTAATAAATCACGTTTGATTTATTTGATCGGCAGTGAGCCAGTTTCTTTTGTAGTTGTAATTTTAATGTTTCACGTATCGTTGAGATCTTGATTCGGATAAAGTATACGGATTAATCTAGAGACGACGAACAATTCGATTAAACGCAGCGATGGCGGCTTTGTAGAAGCGTCAACGGGGAACCGGTTAATAATTCGTATTTTATATTTATTTACATGTTTTATTGTTATTTGTGCAGCGTCAGTTCTTTCATGTACACGGAGAGAAATGGAGATGTTGTAACAGTAAAAGGTCCTTTGCTAATCGTCTTTTGGTTAAAACAGCAAAGCCTTAAGCACCCGTAGCATAATTTTCCTTATAGTAGCAAAACAATATTTGCTACAAGAACGAAAAATGTAAATCGACGACAGATTTGTCGGAGTAGCAAATGCCGTGCCGCTGGAGCAAAATTTTTGCTACGGTGACAAGTGAATTTGGCTACGCGAGCAGACACGCG